>VWYH01006010.1:1523512-1591597 GCA_013399365.1 Pampusana beccarii
TGGCCTCTCCTCGGTATTTTGTGCCGTGCTGTGTATCTCTGCGCATCCTTTTTTTTTTTTTCTGTCTTTGATGCTGAAGTCCTGGATTTTTCAAAAGTCCCTTTCCTTCTTTTCCCTCTCAGATTCCATCTCTTCCTGCCAGAGCTGCTGGCTGGGTGCCTGTCACACTGCGGCTTCTCAGTCAGAGATCCCTTCCCTGCCCCACGCACCAGCTGTTATTAAGCTGGTTGGAAGCCTGTTAATGGTGCTTGCCCAGTACTAACGGAGGGCTTAGCTCTCTTTTTCCCAGCAGCCCTCCCCATTTCAAAATATAATCTTCGCTCTCTCCCTTTGTGCTCTCCCAAAAATCCAGGAATTTACTGGTTAATTGCCTGCATCAACATTTACTAAGACGATTTAATCATTGGCATAATTAAAATAAGTAATACCATTTGTGGCAACAGCTAGTAAGGCTCAAGAGTTCCTGTCCACTTGGATCTCTTTACTTTCTGCACCCACTCACCCTTTTTTGGGGCAGAGCAGATACTCTGCGTGTTGTTTTGTGAGCCCGTAAGGATGCTGAAGTGGCTCTGCATCCTGGGCACTGGAGGCTGCCAGTTAACCTGGCTGCCAGGCACACTTCGAAGGTGTTAACTTTGTGTCTTGGTGGCATTATGCTTCACAGGTTGTTGGGGACCTCATGGTTAGAATCCAGCGCATCCCAGATTTCACTCCCAAACTTCTGCTGGTCAGAAAACGCCTTTTGGGCCTGGAGCCAGAAGGGCCCATGTGAGTAAATACGTTGCATATTCTCCAAGACTCACGGCTGGGTTTTTTGTGCCGGTCTTGATTCTTTGCTGATTATTTTTTCTTTCTCTTCCTCAGCATTGACCACATGACGTTACTAGAGGGCGTGATTGTGCTGGAAGAATTCTGCAAAGAGCTGGCAGCCATTGCGTTTGTGAAGTACCATGCCTCCTCTACACCATAAGCAGCCTTGATGAGTAGCCAGGCTTTAAAACCACCCAGCCTGTTTCAGACTGTTGACAACACCCAGAGAAAAGGAGGTGATGCCTCCTGGCAAAGTGTCACTTGACGTCTGGCAGAATTGGAAGAGAAGTTACTCCCACCAGGTGTTGACATCGCAATAGAGAGGGATTCAAATGGACCTAGAATATGATTGGAATCATTTGGGGATAAACCAATACATAGCATTTCTAGCCACTGTGTGAAGAGCTGCAAAGGCTGCATGAGGAACCACAGACGTCAGACCTTGGTTATTCTGTTATAATGACAATGTTTAAAGAGTTGGGTCTTTTGTATGTTCTGGGGCTCACACACGCAAATTCGCTTTTTGTGACCATGTTACTGTTAAAAAGCAAATTAATTTTCTAACATTTTAATGTCTTAATTCTTTTCAGTTGGATACATGAAAGGAAATCACAACTATAGTTGCAATGTATGTTATTAAAAATGAAGAGGTTAAAAAAATCCACCAATCCATACCCAGTGGGATATATTAATGAGGGGTCATTTTTGTTTTGGTGAATCTTAAGGACAACTCTGAGACTGATTCCCCAATGGATTGCTCCAGGAGATATATCAGTATAAAATCAATACTAATGAAATTAATCCTGATTCAGCATCACAACCATAACAAATATATCTGAAGTGTACGCGTTTCTGGCATGTTTGTCTGTGTCATTCCAAGTGATTGCTCTTCAGGTCGTCTGTGTAACTAGATTTGCTTTAGGTTTCTGCCTGTGAACTCTAGTTGCTTTGGCTCATGTCACCTTTCCAGGGAAGTTAATTGTAGGTCATTAGTAGTTGTTGTTGAAACAGTATTTTTAATTTCTTTTAAATTAATATTTAGCCTGAATTGGCTTAAGAATCTTTTGTGCCTTGAAAATTGGCAGCATAAACATTCTGTCATTTTTTGAAATGTTTTGATTGCTTATCTAACCATTGCAAGAGTGCTCAGCAAAAGATTGACTGATGCCAATTCAGTTAAAACGTCAATACCATATATAGGACCAAAATTTACACCTTTTCCTAGTGCTGGGATGCAGAAATGCCTCTCAGTGAATCTTTTTCAATATGAATGTTATCAGCCAGGCCAGGCATTTGCATTGCAAGTGTTCGGACTTCAGAGTATTCAGAATATTCGTTTGTCTTTCCTGCCATCCCATTTGCACAGCTAATGCCCATTTCAGATGTGATTGCTCATACACAAATACAGACTAATTTACTCGGTCACTAGAATTTTTCTGGATTTAAATGAAGCAGATTCTGCTCTGAATCCATGCCTTTGAGGGTTCTAGTTCGTTTTTTTTTTAATATTTATGGAACCTGGATGTCGAGAAGCCTTTTTAGTTAGCAGGTTAATTACAACAGTATCACAGTTAATGGGCTACATTTATTCCTATCACAACGGTGAAGAGGGTCCTGCTGTAAAAGCTTCCAGTACAGGTTCAGCTGGAGAGAGCAGTTCTGGAACCAGGGAAATATTTTGGCAGGTAAAACTTGTATTCGCTGGGAGGCTTTTGTATATACTGGGAGGCTTTTGTACAAAGCGTTGCATTTATCTGGCAAACAAAAGCATGTTTTACTTCCTCGCCTCTTTTTTTTTTTTGCAAAATTTAGCCCCAAAGTGTTTTCAGGTCAAAGTAGCAGAGTAGGATAAAGTTTAAAAGTGACACTTTCTTCAGTTTTGTTCTTTAGAAACGTAACTTGAAAGTAGCAGATAATTTTTAGCGATATGTATTGCAGTCAGTCCATATTAGAAGCTTTGTTAATGTAACATACCTGACACATAGTTTAGAACATGTAAATGTCTATGCAGAGGATGTTTAATACATACATTTGTTATAAATAAGGTCCCAGTTCAGCAAAGCAGTTAAACGTAAGCTTCATTTCTATAATTTTATTCCTAAATCACAATTTCTTACATGAACAAAGTTAAGCTGTTGAGCACAAATGCTGATGCTTTCCTGAATTTAGTTCTTTGTTGGTTTTGCTTGAGTTTAATCACTTTTTCCTCAAATTTTGTATCTTTATTATTTATTTTTTTCAAGTGTGTATTCCAGAATACTTCTAATGTCTCGATTTCAGTGGAAACTGGAAGTGATGTTACTACTATAAACAAAAGTGAGAGAAATATTAAACAAAATTTGCAAGAGCATTCCAAGTAATATAACAATTTATAAAGCCGTTCAAGAGATGCCTGATCTCAAATGAAAGCAGTAACATCACGGTTTTTGTTGTTGTTTTTAGTGATACCTGAGCTCATCACACTGAGGAGTTCTGTCTATCAGCTGCTGGAAGGAGTGCTGCAACCTCTCTGGCTTTTAATGGAAAACAGTCTACTGAGCTGCAAACATAACTTCTTCATGCTTGTCCATGAGAAAAAATAGGTAGATATAGCTGTAAACACTCTTAAATTCAGCATATTATTGTTCGGTCTCCAGCAACACTGCTGATGTTCTTGCAAATTAAATGTTATTTAGTTGATAAGACATGGACCCATCCTGATGGAAGTGAAGCAATCCAAGTTGCTTTGGCCTAAATGGCTTTTGTGAGTGCTGCCTACAAGCCCTTAATTACCGTACATGATGACAATGACCTTTATTTTTGTAAAAGTGATTTAATCTTCCCTCAGAGATGGAACTCGTTTAATTATTTTTCGTGGTGATATTTTTCATGCACTTTTTTTCAAAAAAAAAGAAAAGGTTAGAAGTTAGTTCAGGTCCATGTTTTCACCTTTCCAATCTATGCATGTCATTGAGGTGCCCGTTTTGTTTCTGTGTGTGTGTTTGTATGTGGTTATTTATTACCCAGAAATGGACACCTGAGAGAATACATGGCCTGAAGTTCACAGCATATGCATGTTTCCCAGGTATCAGTGGGAAATGCAAGTGCTTATCACCTTAGAGAATATGGCCATTAGTATGAGATTGAAATACTTGAGAGATAATACTAGAATAATTTTTTTAATTTCAAAAAGCAGATCCAAACCACATTTTAACCCTGATGCACATTTGTGTAAATAGACACATTTTTTACTTTTTTGCCATTTACAGTATGTATTTGATTTAGACTCCGATATAGAAAATTTTGTAATAAGCCATGTGCTAGCTCTGGTAGAACAAGTTTGTCCTTAGTTTCTCATATGACTGTAATATTCCTGGTATTCAGATCCCGTCTGTGTAATGTTCTTACTATGTATTTGTGCAATATAAAAGCTGTGATTTGATACACAGCTTGAGTCTGGTTGTACATCACCTATGTATATATATACATATATATATAAGGACCAGAATCCCAAGCTTACTTACACTACGATTAGTGTAAGGGTTGTTGCACTTGATTTTACAGGGCACAAGTAATCATGGAATGGCTTTGTAAATGCATGGTAATTTCTACCATAACCTGCTTGTAATTTCACAGATGACATTTTACTAGTGCTATTTGTCTTGCTGAAAGAAATACTAAACCAAAGTGCTAGGTAAAATTGAAGGATTATGTCGTAAACTTGGGGCTACATGGAAAATCCATATCTGATATTGCGTATCATGCAGGGTTTTCAAACCGTGACCCTCAATACTTCCTGTGCCCTGTAAAATAGTGTAACTATATAAAATATGTATCCTTGTTTTGCCTCCTGCCTTGTTTACATTAAACAGAGGATATTCAGTAAAATTTTTCTATTCAACTTTGTGTAGGTCACTTACTGAGAGTATTGCCAAGGTTTATGGGTGTGGGATTTCCAATGAGGAATTGTTGAAACAGCCACATTACCAGACATACAATATTACATTTTATGAAGGAGGTTGTGTTAAATTCCAACTTTTTGTGCTAAAAAATGCATGGAGGATTAAAAGGGATATTCTCAAAATAAATTAATTTCAATGAAGCCACTGCTGCTGTTATTGCAGAATCCATAATAGGTTTTGTATGGATGACCTTGAGACAGAAAATGTGTTAACATTTTCCATCATGCCTTTGATCCTGAAGTCCTTTCATTTATTTTGAGTCTATCACTGCAGCATCTTCTGGGATAAACTTCTTTCCTGTACGGTGCTATAGGACACTGGGGAGCTGGGAGTGAATCAGCTCATTCTTGCCCACGAACAGTGAGAGCAAAAGGAAATGACCAGAAATTGAGTCACCTGAACACAGATTCACGTCTCATCTTCCCGAAAACCCTGGCATCCGTCAAGACTGCAGCTTGTCAAGACTTTGGTTTTCTGTTGCGTTTGAGTGCAGAGTGTGTCAGTCACAACATGAGTTTATTGAATTGGATAGAAATGTCATGTACGTGAGTAAGCATCATTTCTTCCTTCAGGGCCTTTGAGGAATGCTTTTATACATATGTTTTTATATATTTTAAAATTGTATTTGTTTGGTATCTTTTCTTAGTATCTCATCTAGTTTTGATCTCCTTGGAAGTTTTCCTCAGCTTTTCAAAAATCTCATTGCTCTGTAAGATCCCCTCTGAGGGCTCCACTTGGGTGTTAAGCTGTTTCTCCTTCTCAGTATTTAGCAGCTGCAAGTGCTCTTGCATCTTTTACAAGAGAGCTACAGCAAGATGATACACTTGACAGCTTTTCTAACAGCTCTCAGCATCTTTCCCTCATCCTCTTGGGTCTCAGAGATTGTCGTCTCCCACCCCAGATCATTTATTTGCTGTGCCTTGCTTGAGGCATTTTGAGATTTAGGGACTTTTTGCTTCCTCAAGCAGTGAGGAAGATGTATCAAAATTGCACATTTTATATCTTCTTGTACTTTTCTCTTACTTTGATATCCTTGAAATGACTGGATTATTGAAGCATGATAATCTTATGGCAATTGCATTCTGATGCAAGATTTTGGGGCTCTACATCCTACTGGAAAAAGACCAGAGTATTATCAGTGTCCTTTTTGTTACTTCCCAATAAAAAGATGTGAAAGCCTTAAGCATCAAGACTGAAGAAATCACAGAGCCTAATCTATCAGAACGCAATTAAGAATGAAGTAATGTCATTGAGGAAAACTGATACACATTGTCAGTGTGAACTTCCTGCCCATGAATGCTGCTAGACCAGGAGAAATGGAAGGAGGCTGTAACCTCACACTTTCAAAACCAAACTGGACAAAACATCGAGTGTTTCCAAAGGAAACCAGCCTGTCGGTGAGGAGATGAAGTAAACATGCATTTACATCCTCAGTCTCCCAGCTAATTAATGGCTCCTGAATAACCCGTATTTGTTTCTGCGAGAAAGCAGTGAGATCGGCTGATCCACCTGAGCATCTCTTACAAATGAGGAAAGTCACTGCAATCTGAGAAAAGCAATTTTTAGCCTCCCGAAATACAGCTCGCTTCCATAACAACCTGTTTGCGGCACCGACCCCCGTTCCAGCAGCGGGCGGTGCAGCCGAGGAGCGGGGCCGGGATCCCCCCATGCTGAGCTGCCTGGGAGCGAAGGAACAAATCACCTGTTCTCCGCATCGTCATTATCCTTCACTCGAGAAACCCACTTCTACTTCCCTCATCTCCGCTTCCTCAGGAAGCACCTGTCAAGCTCATATTTCTTAATTTGGGTCGTGAATTTTTATTTCCTAAGGTTTTTAGAGGCTCCTGTTTTAACCGTTAGCAGGATGTCCATCAACGCTGTGCATATTCCCAGCCAATTTTCCTTTCAGCTTCTTGTAAAAGAAAGAAATCTTTGTCTTGTTTATCCTCCCTTTGAGACTCACGTTCTCCTGCCTTGTTAATTCCATCCTTCCAAATCCCTGAATGTGTTTCTCGTCTCACTGTTCACCTCGGGGGTTCTGCCGTCAGCAGTTTGTGCAGCGCAGCGGGCAGGGAGGGTTGGGGACCATACAGACAGAAGCTGAGCTGCTTCTCTCCACCCAGGTCCAGCTCGATCTGTGCGGGAAATCCTGTCTACACAGCAAATGTGGGACCAGAATTAAAACCCAGGCGCACCGAAATCGGTGGGAGTTTTGCCATCAGTAGAAATGATACGAAGTCAAGCACTCTCTGCTTCACCAATTCATTTTGGCCATTTCTGACGGAGTTTTACGTTTTTCAGAAGGAAAACAGGAATGAAAATTATCAGAGAAGAAAAAAATGGGTTCGTGAGTTTCTTATGATGCCTGAAGGAAACTGCATAGCTTGGTCGTGTTTGAAAGACAGACACTTAAGGAGGCACATCCTATTGATTTAAAGAGCGTGTGCGCGCAGCCTGGCAGCAGTTCTGAGCTCCGGACAGCGTGTTTGGCACCAGCTCAGCACAGGGACAGAGGAGCCGCGTCTGCCGGGGCAGGTGGGGGACAACTGGTGTCTTGGACCAAGGGAAGCGCAATGGATTGCAACCCGCAGAGAGGAACTCACAGCATGGCCACAGAAGTAAAGCGTAAGCCAAGGGCAGGAAAATCATTTCCTACACATAGGAAATATATATACCTCATATATTTCCTATTTCTGATTGCTCAGAATTGTATTGTTCTGAGGGTGCTGCTTTGTTCAAACAATCAAACATAAATTCCTGCAGAACGGAAGCCTGAGGAATTTGAAATCAAAATTCAGTCACCAAAATCTCTTGGCCTTGCTTACATAGGCAAAAACTTGTCAGGATCATATAAGATACACATTTAAGTCAGTGCTATCTGGAGTGTTCCCCTCTCATAGCCCTATGCCAGACGGCAGCTTTGCTGTTGATAAATAAGACCTGGCATTAACAGCTTAGAATTCTGCTGTTCCCTGACTTTTTGCTGAAATTTAGGAAAAGTAATACTGGGTGAATCACGCGTCAAAATTGTGTAAGCAGTTTCATGCTATATATATTAAACGTCTGCTTCCCTGGAGCCGTGATCTCAGCTTGGATCGTTAAATAAGGAGTTGGTTTAATATCGACCAACAAATCACAATAAAGCGTGATGTTTCCAGTATGGCAAATATGCAGGAAACTGGATTTACCAGGCCTGATTTTTACATTCTAAAAGATCGAAAGTGAGCAGAAACCCTTTATTCTTCTTTTATAATTAATTCCAAATGTCAATTTGATCTACTAATACAATTCTAATTGCCAATTTTCTAAAATAGTGTTACTTTTTTGTTTCTAAATATCAACCAAACAGAACATTGAATAAATAAATGCCTTGATCTGATGAAACGTGAGGACAGTACCACAGGTTCTGAGCTAGAAAGTGGCAGTACATTATGATGGATAGTTTGAGATTATGGTATAAATATTTATCCTGCAAACTATTATTTATTTCATTGTATTTCAGAAAGAAGCAAAGGTGTGGGAACTGTAAATAACGTGATGCCAATAATTCCAGCCAGCGTGTGCACTAGTTGGTGCCATTTCAAGGAACATATTACCTTTTACCCCTGATCACTGTGTCTTGTCCTGCTAATTGTTTAGTTCTTTTTAAGCAGCTTGCTTCCTATCCACACACCAAGGTGGTGCTGAGTAATCTGAGCAATTTTGTTGGGTTGGTGGGTTTGAGTGACAAATATGTTTTTATTCCATGTGACAGCTGAATGACTGACTTTAATAAGAGAAGAAGCTATCACAGAGCAATTACGTATATCGGCTTTATTTAACTTTTTTAAGTACACGCCATATAGATGCAATTCACCTTTTCAGCTTTTCAGGTATTAAAATGTTTGGCAGAAGGGGTTTGACTTCTTAGTTTTGACTCAGTTTTCTACAGAAGCTTTTTATGCTCAGCAGCTATGTGAACAACTATCAGAAGCCCCGAAGATACTGCTCCAACACTGGCCTCGTGGTTTGTTACTTCAGTAGAAAACAAGAGCAAGGTGACCCAGATGCCAGGTAAAGATCTCCGGGTTGGAACTGAAATTCAGTAAAAGAAACTTGCATCATCGTGAGCAAGGTCAGTATAATTGTGTAACTCAACTATTTCAGCAGCTGAAGACTCCACCTGATTAACCTATTTATAGGTTTATATTAATTCAGTACCATTTATCCAGTGGCTCCCTGAAACTTTATAAACATAGCCAAGGAGGCACCAATCCTGCATGCAGTGTTTAATGAGTTGTTCTTCATTAAAGCAGGTGAACAGCAAACTCCCGATGTCGGGCTGATCCCAGTACCTGCAGCTCCCTACTTCGGGCAATGAAGCTGGGCATTAGCAGTATCTGAGTTGGATGGGAAGCAAATGATAAAATAAAGAATAGCGTAATAATGCAGCCGTGTAGCCCTGCTGTATCATATTGCCATTGCTTGTAACAGGCCACAGGTGCTGAGTTTGCAAGGCCTCAGGCCTGAGGCGCCAGGCTTCCTTTGTCTGAACTTTTATTGACCTGCCTGCAGCCTTGTTTTAATTTGATTTGGCTGTAACAGCTATTTTTCCTCTGATCAGGTGCCTAATTCTTTTTACTTTGGTTATCATTGCAACGGTGCTGCTGTGGTTTTACACTCTAATGTCATGATGCAGTACAGAGGAACAAATATGGGGCTGGTACGATGGCCGAGGCCTTGAGAGCATCAGAGCAGAGAAATACTGGCATGGGGTGAGGAGTGGGGCACGGGGTTGGCACTGGGCACCCCACGGCGATGAACTCACCCACAGCCCATTAAAAAAACACAGTCCTGGACAAAACCGCTTCTAGGGATGACAAAGACAACAAAGAAATAGTACCTAGCATACTTAAAAGGTGCCGTACATAGCGAATTCAGATGTGACGCAGAGCTGCAGAACAATGTGTAAATAGAAGAGGTGTAAAACAGGTTAGGAAACATATTAAAATAAACCCAGGTGGATCTTAGGCTCAGGACGACGAAACTATCAATGTGAACACCACAGTCCTCCTGGTGAAAGGCTGCAGATGGTGATGATGCTGCAGCAGCCCCACCAGCACCGACCACAGAGCCCCAGGGAGCAGGGGAAGGGGCCATGATGTCAGGAAATGGGGCAGGACGTAGGAAGAGCAATTGTAACCGGTTTGCTATTGGCGTTTAAATTTTTCATGCTCGGTCAAAGCGGCTTCTTTCTGTAATGATTAGATCTGGGCTGATAGTGGCTCTGGAACAGACGGCAAGGGTTTCAGCTGTGCTTGTAATAAATTATTGGATTCATATATAAAGTGTGTTTCCTTTTTGCCTTTTAACAAGTTTTGGGGCAAAACAGTAACAAATACATTTTAGAACTAGAAAAAAAAAAAGCAAATGACAGGATCAAACACACCAGGAAAAGTTCATTCTCTTCCTGCCAAGGAGAAGATTCTGACAGAGCAGGGACAGATACTTCAATCTTCTGATGAAAAATAACATCTATTTTACTGTTGTTCTTGATCCTGAAACCTTCCCTGCTGTGGAAAAGCTGCTTGTGGGTTTTTCCTGCATGAGAACAGCGACATTTGACCTGAAATCTCTCTGGAGCCAAGACTGGGGATGTGCATGAGGCTGTTGGTTAATGTCATTCTTCAACTTTTAAATGGTGCTGCAGCCCCAGTTTGGAGCTTTTAGCTGAGTGCAACCGTATAATCCGTATTAAAGAAGCAAGAGAACACCTGAGTCCTGCCTCCAACCAAACATTTTATAACAAAAGCTCTTCGTCTTTGGTTTGAATCTAGACATCTCTACTCAAGTCAAATTCTACTCTGCTACTGCCTTCAGGTTTAAGCAGAATAAAAAATGACCACTGTACCTGTCAGTATGACCAGACTGCAAAAATAGAAACACAGAATTTCATTCGGATGCTCATCATTACTTAATGCAGCAACCAGCGAACATTAAAATTTAATTTTACCAGAACATATTTTCCTTTGGATTGGGTCCCAAATAATTTCATCCCCCGTTTATTGCATTGTTTCAGTGACAACATACCCACACCATATTTATTCTTAAGGGGGTCAGTGTGCATATGGGAAGCGAAGTGCTCATCAGTGGGTGCCATTCTCAGTATCCATTTGTCTCTTGGTTCCCCAAATCACTGTTGGAAGCATTTCCAGGGAGCTGATACTCACGTTTTAAACCATTATGTTTCCTACCATTTATAAGCACGTATGAGCCAGAAATCATTCAGTGGCTGCTGCTGCATCCTTCAGGGACAAAATGTTCTAAAGAGCTAATGTTGCTCTTTCATTAAGAAACCTATTCAGAACCACAGAGAGTGATTTTGACAGTGCAATTGGTAGTTGCTCTAGGGTAGGAGCTTGACAGTAGTCCTATTTTAAGCTAAATTAATGTATACTGTTTATTTAAAGAAGCAGAGTCAGTTAAGGATTTCGGTATGCATTCATGAGTATATACCTGCGTGTCTTGTGCACTCTGCCTCTCCAGATTGCACAAAACAATTCTGCCTTGATACATGGAAAAGATTTGTTGTTGTTTCTGGCCAGCCCTGGCAGAAAGAGTACAAAAGAAGAAGAAGAAGAGGAAGGAGAAGAAGGAGAAGGAGAAGAAGAAGAAGAAAAAGAGGAAGAAGAAGAAGGAGAAGAAGAAGAAGAAAAAGAGGAAGAAGAAGAAGAAGAAGGAAAAGAAGAAAAAAAAGAAAAAGAAGAAATACATTCCTACAAACCCAAGATCAGTCATTTCACCCTGAGTGTATCATGTTTTTCTAGCATAACCACACTTTGATTTTTAATATGTTTTGGTGGGATTAATCATGGGTGGAGAGAGAAAAGGACATTTAGTGAACAAGGGAAGGTAAAGTGAAGGGCATTAAGGTTCCAAGTGACAGAAAAGATTAACTTCTTTGAAAGATGAACAAGGGTATAGTTTCACATTACAGTTCCTCTGGTGGTAAAGCTGGTTTGAAAAATTTTCTATCCTTAGCTGCCGGGCATCATGCTGAAAGTTATATATAAACAATAACATTTCAGTTCATGGCAACACAGCCCGAAGAGTTCAACTAGCACAGCCAAAGGTTACAAACTGCTGCACGGAGATGGAAACATGAACGAGGGTGGGTCCAGGCGGCAAATTTCTATTTGGCTTCACAAAGAAGAACGGGAAGGGGCGGTAAGGTGAGGTAAGGTAAGCTGGGGGGCTGGAAGAAGCTGTTTTCTGTCCCCGACCCCACTGCACGACCCATCACCTCTGGTACTGCAGCGTCAGAGAAATATCGCTGAGCGTGTCTCTTCAGAAGGGTGCACTTACATCTCATTAATGCAAGTTTGATGGAAGATGGTATAAAACCCCAGCATTGTTATCAGTCCCTCTCATCTTTATAAGTGCCACTGCACAGGTAATTGCAGACTTTCAAAATGAGATCTCCTGGTAGAGCTACCGACCACACATACTTGTGTCTTAGTAAAATGTTCTTTGCAAGGGCTTTGGAGATCAAAGACAGCCTGGGCTTGATTTGAAACCAATTATCTACTGCTGTGTGGACCTTTGAAAACTGACAGGATTTTTATTTCCTTTATCCTTTGATCGCCAAAATGAGCAATAGAAAGATAAGGGAAAGCAGAACAAAAGAACAGATGTACCAAGTGAAGAGTGAAAAGGGAAAGCAAGAATGTGCCTATACTTTAGTTGGATGTTAAAATAAATAGAGAGATAGAGATAGAGAGAGAGAGAGAGAGAGACAGACAGACAGACAGAATTCCTAAGCAGGTTGCTGGATTAGGCAACCCCAGCAAGCTACCAGTATAAGCAAGGTATCATTCAGTTCAGTGTCTTTGCAACTCAGAAAATCACCTAAACACAGAGTTGCAATATGGATTAACCACAGATGTCCATAGGAAGGATATTTTTTTGCTTCATATGCAACTGGAATCACAGAATTACTCATGCGGTTGATGCTATAATACTTCAGGTACCATTCCTGCGGCAGCACGCTGCCGTATGTTTGATCTTATTGTCTAATTTCTTTAGCCTTTCTCCTACTCTTTCCTTGGTTTGGCTTCATATTCCAGAAAGAATCCAACCCTGTCAAGTGTGCTTTATGGCTCCAGCTCTAACTTACCCTGTCCAGAGCTGTCAGCGCACTGGGGCCAAGGGAAGCAGCTGCAGATCCCTTCACTTCGGCAGCTTTCACACCCACTTCTGTGGCCCTGTTACTTTAATTTTAGTTTCATTGTCTGAGGTCAGTCCTTGTACTGAGACAATTAACACTGAGCATCTGAAATCTGATAGGGATTGAAAGCAAAGGGTGAGTGGTTGCCACCTGGTGAGAGGAGGAGAAAGGAGGGGGAGGATGGATGAGCTGGACCTTTTCCTTTTTCATCCGGCGCACATTAGTGGATCAATGACTGAAATGGATGAGGGTGCTGCTGAAGTGTCACTGCAGTGTAATGATGTAGCTGCTATTAATGGCTAGAGCTCCAGCCTGGAAATTATAGTGGAAGAAATGGAAAAAAAAAATAAATTCTGAGGGCTCCGAGTCGGTGATTTGGGGATTGCAATTTAGTGCTTGCTTTCATATTTCATAAAATGTCTACTGTGCACATTTTCAGAACTTTGCCTGTTAGTTAAGGAAGTAATAAAGTCAATAAAGTGTGTTTGATCACGGTTCTCCTTCCATTCCCTGTCTGTGTCACACAATCAGCGATGGTGGATCTCTTTAAATCAAGATCTATTTCTTGCTTTTCAGCAGATCTGTTTGCAGCGGGGAAATGTCCCCTCAGCCCTCTGGCTCTCTGCATTCAGAGCAGATGTACAAAATATTATTGGCCTGTGAACTCAGTGTATTTCAAGATCAAATTCCTATTACACTACAATCACTGGCACGACCATCATTACCTTCAGGTAGCCTGGAGGATCTAGACACAGTAAAAAAGACACAACAACTGACCGAAGGAAAGCAAAAATCCCACAGCGAAAGCACCTAATCTTGCAGAATTGTTGAAAAGGACAAATCTGCTGTTCTCAGCTAAATCTATGACCTCAGGAAGGCAGTTTGACCGATATCAGGATCCAACAGGTTTTTCTCCAAGTTTCTGCTCTTCGGGCTCCCCTTCTCCTACAGTGATTAGAGAGGTCAGAGGAGAGAGCACGAAGAGAGGGAATTCAGCTCCCTCTTCCCTGAAAACGATGCAAAGCTCTGTCATCTGAGCCATTACAAAGTAAAGATATGGGAGTCTATAAGAAAGCCGTCTATAAGAGCACTGCTTCCCCTCACACCTTTCAGCACTAACCTACTTTGCTGCCGCTTGCTCTGAGGCTTTTCCCTCTGTCCCCGCTGCCGGCGGCTGCTGTAGCTGCTGCCATTGCCCGTTCTGCAAGCAGGCAAGGGGAAAACATCCAGCATGGACCCAGTGAGACAGCTGACCAAGCTCTGGCTGCTAATAAGTGGTTCTGAAAAGCAGTTCTCACCTAAAATCCACAGCAGTCGGGCTGACCCGAGCGAGGGGAACTCTGCCCTTCACAGGCTTGCGTGATGCTGCTGGGGCACCCGCGGGTCTCCTCTCCCAGCCCTGTTTGCCTGCCCGATTAATTCTCCCCAGCTCTCTTAGTGGATGCTTCAATGCACGGCAAAAATGTTTTTCTCTAATTTCAGACTCCTATTTTTTTTTAAATGTGTTTTTTTAAATAGTGGGGGCTGTCTGGTAAGGCAGCTCGGGGTGAGCAAGGGGAGGAGACCGTGAGGTAAATAACAGCGGATGATGGGGCATAAATATTTCAGAAAAATGTGCCGGCATAAAAGGCTTTGCTGCAGCTATTCCTCCTGAGGGGTCAGGTTGCGAAAGCCTCTTCCTCACTCCCCCAGTGTCTGCCTCCTTGGCTCTCAAATGTGGACACGTCCATAAATCTCAGGGATAGAGGAAGCAGGAGAGCGAGTATTTACTTTGCACCAGTAAAACAGTTCTTATAATCCTGCCTTGTCGCTGGCTAATTAAAACTTACACAGCCAGTTCATCATCAGTCAAAGGCTGCAAACCCCGTTCATTGCCAGGCACTTTTGCAGCCATTAAATCCAGCCCGATGTATATGTGACTGTTTTATTGTAATTGCACGGGTTTGTGTGAGCCACGTTCCGCCCGGCTGCGTGGACACTCGCCAGCAGTGGTTTATAATGGTAATTGGCACATCAGTAGTCTGACCCTTTTCTAGCGGGCTATTTCATAGACAACGCTTCACTGGAACTGGTATCCGTCTCAAAATATACATTATAGAAAAACTGTAACACTCTGCCTTAATGATCCAAAACACAGATTCAGAGTGCCCTGGGGATTCCTGCTGCGCTGGTTCAAGAGGTTGCTCTCCCCCCATGGCCCCCCAGTTTATTTGTCCCCAGAGCGGAGGCAGGAGAAGGGGATGATACATCTGCTCCTCACCAGCCCGGCTTCCCAAGCATTATCTGGCATATCCTGCAGAACTGTAGCGCAACAGGATGGTCAGCCTGGGCTTTCAGCTTTGCTGAGAAGATGAGAACACCTTTGTTCTGCTTAATTTTAATGGAAGCTGGAATCCCAGTCCTCTGAAGCAGCCTGTAATGCCAAATATCATGTTTATAAAGACTGATAAAGAACTTATGAAACTACTGAAGACCGTGGGCTAAACCACGCAGCTATGCATTCCCTAAAAGTCACATTGGGCCCAAATATTATGGGCACAAAAGTACCTTTAAACCACTCAAACTGTGTGAGTTACGGTACCTGCCAACTTGGGAACTCTTCCCATGGATGGATTCAAACAGTGGGACTGCCCTGTAAATAAGAAGGTTATTCACAGTCCAGCATAACTTCATCTGACGTTTCTGTTTTCTAAATGTGCAACAAGCAGGTTCCCTGGAGAAAGGGAAATAGAGTAGAATCTCAAGTTCTGGGTTCATCTGAGGGCTCCCGGGTTCCTGTTGTGCCCTGAGAGCTCAGCCAGCCCCGGTGCATCTCAGCCCTGCAGCCACGAGGCAAAATCCCTCATGGGGTTCCTGGAAGGAGAAACGCTGTCAGGGCCTGGAGGTTCACACACTTTGCTACTGGAGCGTGGAGCATTTTAGAAAAGCTCGGCAGTACATTCAGTGTAAGACATTAGGGACCAGGGAACATCCAGCTGTCCAGCAGACAATGACCAAAATTTGAGTCCGGACACAACCAACGAAACAAGCTCCTGCCCTTCCCTTAAAGAGCCTGGTTTCATTGATTGACCAGTGCCTCCATCTGCGGCTGATATTGAACACTGCTCACCCCTGTCTGGGGTTATACGGTTTCTTTAACCACTGTATGCAGGAAAATGCTTATTAGATTGCTCTGCTCATTGATAGTTTTTTCCTTCTGTTTCTGATTATGAAGAATGATACTGCTAAAGAGGACATTAGAAAGTCAGTCAAACATTGCAAAAGATACAATAAAAGCCTATTATAACAATCTTTCCTTATTTATACTTTTTTCTCTGTCTGTCTCTCTCTGGAAACTCACGCCTATATTTACATTCACAATATATTATCAACATAATTTCCAACTTCTTTGTGGGAGTTAGTTTCTTTACTTGATCTATCTTGAGAAAACATGGCCAGAATACGGCTTTTCTTTGTCTAGCACACTGCCTGGAGATAAATTATTCATCTTTGGTTTTACATGTAATTTATTAATTTTTAATTAATAGTACAGACGATACTGGACAATTATTTTTTCATCTTCTGGCCTTTTCCACTTAGCGTGGGAACTGGAAAAATCAAGCGTAGCATATTCAAAAAGATCCAACAAAATGTTTCTTCTGACATTATGTAACTCTTGAGACTGGTTTCATTTCACATGGAAAATGTAAATCTAATACGTATTGTTTGAAACTGCAAGGGAAAAATAACAGAGCCAACACAGTGGTCCCACCTTCTTGTCCTCTAAAGGTCAACTGTGAGGATGTGACACACTGTTAAATTACCAGTGCAGAAGAAGCTGAAACACAAAAGAAAGTATTGAAATAGGAAATGAAGAAAAAGACTTGAAGAATTCCAGGTCACTACATTGTAATTCTCAGAACATCCGATTGCTCTGTAAATATTACTTAATTAAATGTACTTAGATTGACAGCAATATTTAACTCCAATTGCATTAGAAGTGAATCACTACCTGCAATATTAATTCCAGATACTGCAGCAGAAGCAAACTAGGAGTACCTCTGAATTTACATCCTGATCAAGAATTTATGGTGCAGGTCCAGAAGCATGGAGTCAGAGGACAATATTAATTTATTACAAGGTCATTTAGTCCTCTACCTCCTCGATTCATGTTCTCTGCTCCCAGCTTTACGGAAGACCTGTGTAAAGGGCAACTGCTTAGTCTGAATGTTATGAAGAAGAATGAAGCAAATATGGTCTCCCCTTCAAATTTTAGCTTCCAGAGAAATCTGGTACTACATCAAACAGATATTTATTTTGGATGCTGTGGGAAGGGAAAGGCAGTGGCTGAATGGGAAATCTGACATGGTGACAAAAAATGGACTTACGATCTGTAGTAAATGAAGTTCTGTCAATCAGACGAAATGTCAGACTCTTCTAAACTAAATGGGCTTGTTTACCACTGTAATTATGTAGCCTTACAATGATAAGGTATTACATATACATGTCATACTCTGTGCCAGGAACTGTTCTGCAGAAACCCAGTAAATTTAATTATGAGAAGAGAAAAAAACTCCTCTGATTCATGATCTAGCCACCCCTGCAATGATTACTCTGGGGAAATTTCCACTGAAGCCAAGCAGATGGTTCCTACCTTGTTGTACGCCCAGCTTATTTTCTTTTAAGCTACGGAGTGGTTTACAATGTCATTTTTCTCTGGACCTGCCTTGCATTTGGCAGAATTTTGACTGTGTGTGGATTCCTTTTTATTGTACATGTGAATGAGTTGTTTGGTTTCTTTTTTACCTCAAACAACAAAACCCACTCTGGATTCAGATAAATAAGGACATGAATCAGACAAGTATCTAGTCCAAACACTCTTTCCACAAGATGACTCCCATTGACTTTGTTACAAGTGAGTCAATAAGCAGATTTCATGTCACTGAGCCACACCGTGTCTGGTGCATTTTCAGAAACATCCGTATTGACCTCTGAAAGACTTCTCTATGGACCAGAGTTTCTGCTCCTGAGCAATCCTTTAATCCCTTTTTGCACAGGTAAGCAAGCTTGCAGCAAACTTGAACGGGTGTGAGTTCGACGAGGGGGCTGCTGCTTTCTCTGTGCCTGCTGGTGACCTACATGGGTGCAGAGGGCACGATGAAATAGGACAGTGACACTCTCCAAGGCAAACTTGGCCCTTGTGCCAGAAGCCAGCTCGAGCCCTACACGCTGTTCAAGGGATCTACCCGGGACAGAGGGTGGTATCGGATTGTTCCCAGCAGAAAGGTAAATTTCCGCTATTTCTCCTTTCTTCTTGAAAAAAAAATCCAGGCTATCAGGCCCCTCAGAAGAAATATCAGATAGGTTCTGGATAACTGAAGAACACTGATAACTCTCAAGAAACTTGAAGTCAAATCTTTGTAAAACTAGAAGTGCCCTGATTAAAGGCTAAACCTAAATTGGCAGGTGCCTGGTCAGGGAATGGTGTATACTTTATCTGATTTGAGATCGTGTAGCCCCAAGGAGTTCTTTAAAAAGTGATAAATCATTAATCCCTACAATCAGTTCAGAGCAGCCAGAAAATAAGATAAAATTTCTGTGTCTTTGCACCACATATACCTCCAGGCATCTTCTAACAAATTTCTCTGCAGTTTGAATTCAGCTCTCTACTTCAGAGTCAGAGACAGAGAGGGAAGCTGGCTTTGAAAGTGAAGAAAATAGCTGAAGTCTCTCATGAGATATAATTTAAAATGGATGTTGTTAGGGAAAAAAAAAAAAATTATTTGCAAGCATTATGGCCTATTTTTTCTCCGATACCCATTAAGAGCATGCACAATACCTGGATGACTTAACCTGTGACCATTACTTATTGTAACCTACTTTTTCCCCAGAGTGAATGCCTGAATTCGAATCTTCCATTCATCGCTAAGTGCACTTCTGGGAAGGGTAAATAGAACAGCAAAGGCCTGGGTCCGCAGGCAAGAAGCGCATAGCAATCAAAACCAGAAAGTAGAAAAATGGCTGTGTGAGTGCCCTCTCTGCTCCCTGAGCCAGGACGGGCTGTATAAGGCTGGACCCAGCGGAAAGGAGAAGACCCTGCGGCCTGCTCCCTCCTCACATAGTTTGCTTCAATCTCTCACTATTTACTGTGCAATAAAGAACCCCTTTGCAGGCTTTGGGGAGAAAAACATTCACCCAGGAATGGTTCCAGTGCAGCGATCTGTGCAATGCAGTGATTTGCCACACAGCATCTTTGATGCAGAACTACTGTGGTGATCAAAGCAAGTTTAATCAGCCCAGGGGTTTATAAGCGTTTGCAGCCCCTCCTGCCTGCCTGTAACCGGCCAGGATGTCTCCTTCTCTTTGGACAGCGATGATACAGGGGAAACCAAGAATAGCTCTGTGGCCGGCCTTCCCCCAGGCATGTTTTCACCCTCATCCTTCAATGGGACGACAGATGGAAATATTAATTAGGAGCGGGAGACGTTGCCAACTCCAGCCTTTGAGGGAAGGGCTGCTGAGGGAAGGTCAGCCTTTCTATCTGTTCCCTGCCCCATGGAACCTCTGAAATGAGCTCAGAAGATTTTCAGAAGCATTTAGGAGCCTATGAACTGAAGCTGGGCCTACCAGCATCATACAAGGCTGTTGCTTCAGCTGCCGACCCCAGGCACAAAGCAAAGCTGATTTTGGAGACATGGTGGTGACTCTGACACGCAAGCATCTTTCTGAGAGCATCTGGTCAGGCTCTACTATCGTTTTATGCTGGTCAGACAATGCAAAGCTTTCTGGGGAAAAGCAAGTGTACTGTGGTGCTGAATGTCATGAAAACCAGAGTTTTCAGTGTTACAATGATTGGACTTTGAAGCTAAATCTGGATGAATGCTTCTGAAGAAGAAAGCAGCTCCTCTTTTAGTTGACCGAACCATTACGCTATACTTAAAAGAATGAGGAAAGAGTCTTGCAAGTCTTGTCTAATACAAGCTGCTATTCTAGGTTTCATTCGTCCCCCAGCTGGTATTTCCTGCTCTCCAAAACACAGGGGAAAGCTAAGATGCTATTCAATGGGATTTATCTGAAAGAGGAGTCCTTATACTGCGCTATGGCACAAGGAATGTGGGTGGCTGAGTACCTGCCCAGGAGTGTGTGCTGTGCAGACAGCCCTGGCGAGGGAAGAGCAGAGAGGCTGCCGTTCCATAAATCTGACTCTGCCATGCCCCAGACAAATCTAATTTAAGCTTTATTTTTGAGGATTTAACTGGGGGAAAGCCTTGCCCTTGTTTTCCACACAAGAAGTAAGTTTCCAGCAGCTGGATCTGCTGGCTGTGGAGCGGTTACAATAACTGTTCCGCTATTGCTGAAAAATAACTTATTAATTCGACTACAAAATCACAGATTTCTTTTAGAGTGCCTGACTCCCATTGCCAGTATTGAACGGGCAGATTCCCATACTAACTTTCTGAGTTGCCACCGTTTGCAGCAGTTCATCCATTCCAACTCTTTCACCCTTAAGCTCTTTTGGACTGAAACAACCACAAGCTCCTTGTAGTTCATTCATCAGGGCTCTCAGTTTGGCAGCGTATCAGACTGATGCCAGGACGGCCCCGGCCATGGGATTTTTTTTAAGGACGTTTAGTTCCTGCCATCTGTCTGTTGGCTCAACTCTACAAAATTTAGACTGTGTTGCCTTCCCAAAGTTGTTTTTTTCCCTCTTGGACTGCTGTCAGGATATGCAATCTGTCTCTGCGAGCGTTCCAGTGAGACAGCGCTCGAGATGTGGCAAAATGCCTCCGACTCTTACATGTGTTACTTTATTTCTTAATAACAGGTGACGATAATAATGCATTACCATGCACGTCACCTGAAATGCAACGAGTATAAAGAGGTTCCGAACTTTTAATGGGGACTTACTGTATTTTAGGAACAGTGCAACAGCGTTTTCTATGCTATTTTCTCATTTTGGTGTTTTAGACTAGGTTGGTTGGTCAAGTTGAGGTGTGCAAGTGAGTGACAAGTTTTTGTCACTGGACCAGGGCTTTCCATGGGGGGGTCATTTCATACCGCAGCACAGGCAATGAGGAAAACCGAAGGTTGCTGCACTGCTTCTGGGTTCCTCTTGCTTATGTGCAATGTAGTTACACCCCACTTTCTCTTCCATCTTTATTTTCCCCGGAGATGTTTTGGAAGGCTGTGGTATTTCACTGACACTCCAGTGCCCCTCCCCATGAGCCTGTGTTTGCCCCATGTTGTTAGACAGCCAGTTAACCCATAATAACCATTAGAGCCAGTGCTCTGGGTGCCTGATCCAGTTCGATGCCGGGCATGTGCACGTAATCCACGAAAGGTGTGAACGCAAAAGCGGTTTATGAACGGGGGATCACTACTAGAAGATCAATCAGAGGATACAAGTCTCCTTCAGCGAGCTGCTCTTACGAAACTTTTACTTCCATGGAACTTGAAATACATCCGAACTGAGCTGTATGTTGTGGTCCTGTTTCCAGATGTAACCTTTAAGAAAGGGACATTCCCAGTGATGAATCTGAAGGTATGAAAGATTCTGTCTGTTTCGGTAAATAGATTATGAGCCCACTAACATTTAAGATATACTTTTAGACTTTACTTGAAGGGCCACCTAGGCTTAGATTAGACCTTTTACCTTACAAGTTTTATTTACTTTAAAGGCCCCCAAAATATTACACTGATAGTGTGTTTCCAGATAGAAGCCATACGGAAGAGACATTCAGTTTACAGAACGAAACCATAAAAATCTAAAACTGTGGGAGTGCAGCTGGTTAATATCTGTGTTCCTGTCTAATTGACAGTTTTTTAAAAAACACTGTCTTAGCTTGAAAATACAATCACTACTTTAACAAAACAGATCTTCCCAGTCCTACTTGATTGCAGGGCTCACATTTTGTATATACGGCCAAAGTCCAACTATATTACCTTTGTTTTTAGCTGACCACAGTACTTCTGCAGAGAACGATGATAAATCTGCCACAGATAAAAACTGGATGTTCTGAGTTTCAATAAAAATTAGTTATTTTTTAAAGTGGGAGTAACAACAGAGGCACAAATTAGGCAACGTAGGATTTAGATAAATTTAGGGTTACAACAGCTCTCTTGCCCTCAGCCAGCAAAATGAATAATTTAGAGTCAAATTTAGGGGCACTCCAGGACTAAAGTATTGCGTTATCTAATTTCTGTTGTTACTCCGAAGTGTAAGCAGCAAGCTTATTAAATATGAATGGAGTAATCAGGCAAATTCTATGACTGTGTGCGTGAGCTTCTCATAAATGTTTCACAAAGAGGCATCAAGAAAGACTAAATAGACTGCACTGGTTTTACAAGTAATAAATATACTCCAGCAACAAAGTAACTTAATGACCTTCTATGAACAAAAGGGCTTGAACCAAGAGAATACTCAAGCAGAGCATCTTTATTGAAGCAGTAACTCAAGCAGATCAACTTTCGCACATCCCTGGTCACCTCTTGATTATCATTTGCCAAAATATCATTGCCACGGTCCATCCGTTTAGTGCCCCTTTTCAAAGCTGTATTTACACACTGGTAGTCTCAGCCACCACGGCCTCCCATGATTTTATTACAGCACAGGACGATTGCTGTAAACTGGCTTCTTAGTAGCACACAGAGCAAACCTTCAAGCCAAGTTAGCAATCAGGGCATGATGTTGAGCATCCTTTACCTCTCACTGACTTCAGCAGATAGCACTCCTGGGATCAGGCTGTTCAGCTGTGTAAGTGAATACTGCTTCAAAGTGAACTTCTAAGCTAAAAGAAAAAAACTACTTTGGCCTTTTTTCAGCTTTCCAGGAAGGGCGTTTCAACGTCTAACACTGGAAAAAAACTCTTTATTTTAGTTTATTTTATCTTTTACATTTGAGATTGGATGTACTGATGTTCCTTTTCCTCATCAAGCAGTTTAAACAGAAGTTCAAATTAAATTAAATCAGTTTAAAGTGGAAAAATCCAGACTGAGTTCCTAGGTGACATCAGATTTGTAGTTCTAGCAAATAGTCTCTTTACTAAGCAAAATTATTTCTGAATAAACTTCTCAATATCTTTTCTCCATAGTGATTACCATAAAAAGCAAACTTTCTCTTTTTACATCTATCTAGACAATATCTTTACAAATCCCAGAAGATAAACAGCCAATGAAAGAACGATACAAACACACGAAAACCTGGAAGAAATGTCAGAAAACTGACAAACACTCAACTCCATTTTGCTTTCTTGCTTCGAAGAAAAGTATAGGACTTCAGATGTGACAGGCAAAAACAGAGTCTCATCTGAGGCTTATTCACTATCCATGATTAAGATACAGGATGGGATAACCCAGATGGAGTGGAATATTGGCCCAGGCCTGTGTGCTGATCAAAATATTTACTACTGCATTCAGACAGACATGATAAATACGGAATGCCATTTTAATGATCGCAGCCCAAAATAAAAAAGCAGAACACTCATCATTTTTCTGATCTCTTTATTTTTAACAAGGTAGCTGTAAAATCAAAGTCTTTCTTCTCTCCGCAATTTCAAGAGTAACTTTATAAAAATAAAAACAAGACACTGTAAGTTTAATCTTACACTTGGCAGTCAGCATCTTTACAGATTCCAAAGCCTAAACAATCAAAAGTTGAATACTTTACAGCAAATGGAACAATTTCTGTCAATAGTATTATAATGCGCATTAGAAATGCACTTCGCTGCCTGGAGCTGCGTGATCATTGATTCTGGAGTTCTCATTAGCAATGCAATGGGCAGCCCCCGCCTGTGGGCCATGGCTGCTTTTTGCCTCCGCTTCTGAATTAATTGGAACAAATTCGTGGTTATTTGTGCTTATTTAGGGTGATATTCTGCCCATAAAAGAAGGTGGAGGGGGTGTGCTATGGTTGCTCTCGTGCCAGCAGTTTATCTTCCAGGCAAAACGCACAGAATGGTCACTGACATCTCTGGCCAGGGCACGCAGCAAACGCCTCCTCACCTCCAGCTTCATTCCTAGGGCAAGGGAGGGCAAACCCATAGCTTTCAGCTTCTTAGCACAGGTATTTGCTTGGGCTGGTGGTGTTTACAAGCCTCTCATAGGAAAAATGGTGTTAAGCTACATAGGTATTCAGGAGCAGCTGCAAGGGGTGAGCGATCAGTAGGAAGATCAATATGGGGATTGTGTCTTTGAGAGCTAAAACCAAAAGAACTGAATCTTTCCAGGGAATAAAATAAAAAAGGTGGCCTGGAGAAAACTGTCAGGTTAGCGTTAGGTTGAGAAAAAACCAGTTTGTGCCTGTGTGTGGTCTGACTCTCGTGGGGATGTCTCCAGTTAGATGAGAGATTTGTTACTGAGGTCATGTCTGGTGGGTGGTCATCCCCTGATGTTCCCACTCTGCTCGGCAGGAAGAACCTGAGGTGCTCAGCCATTGCCCTTTGTAGGAGTTCTGGACAGCCCTTCTTCTTCAGCATGAGGAGAGATCATTTCTTTCTTCTTATGAACATATGGTAGACAAGAGCTTTTAAGAAATTGTTACGTTTTGGACTGTAACTCCAAGACCCTAATGTGGAGTGAACATTTGTCTCTGTGCTTCTTCTATCTGCCTTTTGCAGAAATGCTTTCCAGCTGGCTGTTCGCTTTCTTTTCTTTTTCCCCAATAATGTGACTTTTATGCTTGTCCAGTAGACCCCCCAGAAGCACCCATGCAATGGAAGACGGAGGATGCTGGGAGAAATACAACAGCCACCAGGCATCAGGCAGCTTCGCTTGCAATACATGAGGTGTCAGGCAGTGAGGAAAGTGTGGTGAGGACCCGAGACACCTGCTAACACCTATGCCCAGCTCTTTTAATGATGCTACATGATCTTACTTCTGCAGAACGAGGCTCTCCAACTGTGCCCAGGGGGTCAAGCTTTGCACCTTGTAAAGAGATCAAAACCATAAATTAAGTGCTAAGAATTTGGGGAAGGAGCAGAAGGCACAGCAGAAGGTCTGGTCATACCACCCTATAAAACCCCATATTTTAACTGTTGAGTAAAATACAGGTCACCCCATATCAAGAAGGATATTGAGAAATCTAAGATTAGAGGGAGAAGATAGTTACAATCATAACGAATATCATAGCCAACAAATAGCCTCTGTCTGAGGAGGAACTAAATAGAAAGCTTCAGAAAGACTTAATAGGATTTTTCAAATTGAGAAGAGATAGATGAGGGGAGAGCGAGATATGATTTAGGGCCTTTAAAATAATGAGAGAGATGGAGGAAATAAATGAGCGAATTTTTAATTTTTCATTGTATTATAATCAAGAGGCACCTCATGCTAGTCAAGGTAGCTTAAAATAAAGGACAAAATAAATAAGACTCCTCCATACAACCTCCAACTAACTTGAGAAAGTCACTGCCAGAGAGTAAAAGCTGAATGTACATATGGCTTCAAAGCAATTAGGCAGATTAGACAACGGATGGAAGATACATTGATAGTGGGTAAATCTAATAGTCCATACTGAAGCTTTGGCTAAAAGTACCTCCCACTGATGAAAACGAGAAGCTGGGAGGGCAACTCCGTGCAGTCTTTGTTCCTATGCTTTCCCTAAGCATTTGCTACAGGATTCCAAGCAGTGGGCTGGGACCTGAACCGACCCAGTTGTTTGTGCACAGGAGACGGCTTTGCCACTGCTGAAGCCGGAGAACATCGGATCCGGAAGTTCAGGAATGGTTTGGAAGAGAAGCTCTTAACTCTCTACAGATGGAGGCTTCATAGGCTTTAGCTTTCTTGTGTCAAGAAAATCACGCAATATTTATTTAACTTTGATGTGGCTTTAATGTTAGATGTTGAAGGTGGCTTTTTTCTGGAGGTACAAGCTGTTCTTTCACTCAAATGAGGAGGTGAGGAAAGGTCATTGGAGGTGCTGGAGCTCAGGCATTCTCTGTGCTGGGCATCCTTCTCACAAACCATTAATCAGAGTCTCTATGTGGGCCCACAAGCTGTGAACAAATTGCCATAGGGATGATTAGAACACATTTATCTGAAATAATACAAAGCCAGATGAGAAAACAAGTATAAATTTGAACTACTAGTAAACCTACCGATCTATTTTTGTTTCCTGTCTCTGAGCATCTTCAAATCAAGATTGACTGTTTTTCAAGAAAACACACTTCAGTTCAACTCATACTGCTGAATTTATTTTCTAGCTGCGGCATTTAGCAGCTTCTTAGATTTAACAGTGTCAAGGTCCTTTTAACCTTATGTTCTGAATTTACAGAGAGGCAGGCTGGACTTGAGTTGTCCATATAAACAATCCTTCACGCGATGCCTTCTTTCACATGCACAGTTAGAGAGCTCTTCATTGTTCCTAATTAGGATGCAGCTTCTTGGGAAATTAGTTCTTTGACAGCAACTGTAACAAGAAACTGTGCAAATTTAAATGAGAACTGAGAATCTCACTGAGACTTTTATTAGCAACAAAACCAAAGATCTGCAAAATGTATTTTGTTTTTCTTTCCCTCAGCATCACTGAATCTTCTTATTCCAGACCATGCTCAGTCCTCTCTCATTACAGACACACCTGGGCATGTATCAGAGATTAAAAGTAACTTCCCAGTCCATATAGATCTGTCCTCAGGTATTTAGAAAGGGTCCATAAGGAACAATTGAAATCATGTCTGTGCCATATTTCTCTGTAGCTCTACACCATTTGTGACCTACCAGTGATCAGGAAAAACTGCTGTTCCTGTATTTAGCTAACTGCCAGAACTGCAGTTCACATGAAGAAGGTACAGCTAAAAATTTTTGGATCCTACTTTATTCTGTCCGGTTGAATGCCAACTGACACTACAAATCTGTATTAAATCAGCCATCCAAAACCTCTTCTTGTTTAAGCTATTCTCAATTTAACATAACCCCTCTAACATCAGAGAAGCCAGAAGAAAGGTAGAATGAAAATATTCCTAAACAAAATCCTAGATGTAAAATCCATATCGGTGTAAACCTTAACTATCAGTCTTTTTCTGAACAAAATACAAAAATCTGTTCATGAAATACTTGCAGTTTAGGAACCTTTTCTCATGGGGAGAACGCCTAACAAAAATTGCCAAACCTAGGATTAGTGTATGTCATGGGTAGTTATATCTTTCCCTTGCATGCAATAATTGACGTTCTTTTTTTTCAAATTGCAGCAGTTCAACAAGATACTGAAGAATCTATTTTTGTTCAGAAGAAACACTCAAACACATCGAATTATATGCTCTGTGTCCACATGAATGGGACCAATGGAACTAAAAAGTTGAACAGTTATTTATCTAGGCCTTATTTTCCAAAGAGATGGAACAGCTAGAGGAAAAAAATCTACATATATCAGGTTTTGATAGTTCCTATTACAGACAAAATTCTACTAGCTGACAAGGGAGCAGTTTACACATCTAGGACCTAAACTTTCAAACAGCTACAACTCTGTTTTTACAGGAAGAACATGAGACATGATTGACCCCCTCGGAATCATTTGCTCTGATTTGGATACAGACAATAAAGCTGGAACCATAAAGTCAACACAACACAGAAATGGCCTGTTGCTACCGAATCTACTTTAAAGCTGTAATGCAGCATCATTTCCTTCTGCATTGAGCACTACCTTGGAAAAAGCCAGCCTGAAAGCACACAAAAAGTGAGCATCTTTCTGGAGAAGGTCGAGTGAAACATTTCATCTCTGCACAAGCAAGTAACGGATTTCTCCTCTTCTGCAATAGCACTCATCTGCTGTTTGCACGTGCAACAGATACTACCCATTATCTCTTCTCTATAAAGCATAATTGCACCAGGTCCTCGAGGCATTATTCTGCGCAGTTCCAGTGACCTGAGGGGACAATTTGGCTTGCCTCGACCAGACCCACCATGTTCCACACAAAAAGCAACATTGTCCTTTCAGCCATTTAAGGAGCCCCCTTTATTAAGGTTGCGAATAAAGTCAGTAACTCTAATCAAGCTTTTGGTTGTTGTGGATCCTGGCTTGGCTAGGAATCGTTGGAGATAAACATCCCATTTCAAATAGGCTGCTGAGCAGATGGTAGTGACTTTTAATCACAAGCAACATGAGGCAAATCTGAAATAATACCCTTGAGATGAACGGTTTGCTGTATCATTCCCACCATTTCGAATGCTGAATAACCTTGCCCCATGAAGAGCGCCATTTGTGATTTACGTACACATCTATTTCCAGCTCACTAAAATACTGACAGTCATTAATAGTTTTTCACAATTCTTACTCAGGGCCCTTATCCAATGAATTCAAAGCAAACATTTTATTTCTAAGCCTTCGAAGGCTCCACCTGCTGAAGTAACGAAGTGTTTTAATTGCTGATGCTGAAGTCTGGAAGACCTACTAGAACTTCCTGCTCAATATTAAAATGAGAGTAGGGAGTAGTTTCTTTAGATACCTGAAACCCTGTCCCCCTCCTCCACAAAAAGGCATTTTTTAAAATAAAAAGTTTTCTGCAATTTGTGGAAACAGTACTGAGGGGCAGATACTGACCTCCAGCTCATGTCCTATGCCTGTGTCAGGAATTTTGGACAATTTTCTACTTAGGTCAGTCCTGGGAAGTCAGTACCAGGAGTTTTTTCACAGGCCCCATCTGCCACTGCATTATCGGAAAGCCGAGGTGCTCTTTGCATTAAGGATATATTTGTACCAAGAGTGGAACTCTCATTTTTCCATAATGTCCCTCTGATCCTTTGTGTTGTTTCCAGAGCAGTCTGCTGACCCAAGGGTGCTGCTGGCCATACGGTGTGACAGGTTTGCATTTCAGTCCTAGGCCTGCAATTTCCTTGCTTGGAAGCTTATTAACACCATTTCTTAATAGCAATGTTTAAATAGTTTTGCTCGAGCTCCCTTACAGAACAATCCGTGTTTAAGCCTTTTTTAGCAGAGAGCTGGCAAGAACAGTTTTCAAAAGGTTAACCTGACTAAACCAGGTCTGCTCCAAAAACCCCATCATGGTTTACAACATGCCTTCCACAACTCTGCTTAAAATTTAACGCTATGTAAATCAGTAGCAATTTTCCCACCAACCTTTTACCCAACTGTGGCTTTGCCATTTTTCTTCTGGAGAAGGACTCTAACACCTTGCTTCCATGTCCTATACCACTCACTAGGGAATCCACCCTCACATCTTATGGCAACAGCAAACACTTCCACAGCCAGATTACAGCAGGGTGCATTAAGAAGAGTGTGACCAGCAGGTCGAGGGAGGTTGTTCGTCCCCTTCTACTCTGCCCTGGTGAGGCCACATCTGGAGTTCTGCGTCCAGTTCGGGGCTCCCCAGTTTAAGAAGGATAAGGAATTACTGGAGGGAGTCCTGTGGAGAGCTACTAAGATGATGAGGGGCCTAGAGCACCTTTCTTATGAGGAGGGACTGAGAGAACTGGGTCTGTTCAGCCTGGAGAAGAGAAGCTGAGAGGGGATCTCATCAATGTTTACAAATATCTCAAGGGTGGGTGTCAAGAGGATGGGACCAGACTGTTTTCAGTGGTGCCCAGCAATAGGATGAGGGGCAACAGGCACAGACTGAAACATAAGAGGTTCCATCTGAATATGAGGAGAAACTTCTTTCCTTTGAGGTGCCAGAGCACTGGACCAGGCTGCCCAGAGAGGTTGTGGAGTCTCCTTCTCTGGAAACATTCAAAGCCTGCCTGGATGGATTTCTGTGCAATCTACTCTACATGTACCTACTTTAGCAGGTGGGTTGGACTGGATGATCTCCAGAGGTCCCTTCCAACCCCAGCCGTTCCGCGACTCTGTGATCCTGTGTGGATGAGATCTAAGCAAATAAGAGATCTAAGCACACCAGAGGTGTGTAGGGGAGGCCGGCTGACGTTGCTGGTGGCAGGAAGCCATTGCCCATCACAGGGATAGGGTGGTGGCAGCTGGGAGCTCCAGGCCCTGGGGCAGGCATGGAGTGACCCACTGACTACGGTATGGACTGAAAAACCACACAGGGACCTCGATCCTGCTCTGTGCAGTGGCAGCCATTGACTTCAGTGGGAACGTTTGTTTCTCTGAAGCTCTGGGAAGGACTGGGAACATGCACAGCCCTTAGCTAACCATGTGTTTGTTTACCCATAACACCGTCTCTTTGTGGTTTCATCTGCAGGCTGTTACGAGCAAATAAATGAAACGCGGGGATTAAACATCCAAGCTCTCGGTGCCTTGCTCCAGCATGGCTTGCTTAAATGCCTTGGGAGCATTGTCAGAGAAATGAATCTGTACAAATCGGCCTGGAGAGGAAAACCCACCCGCTGTGCTGCTGTGTGGAGGCGGGAGACCTGAGCGCAGCCTGGCTCTACTCTTATATATACGACACATACGAAGGCAGGAGGATTAATGCACTCAGCAATAGTCAGCAGAATATAATTCTTCCAAGTTGTGCACTGAAGGTAGAAGGACTAACACCAGGACGGGTGAAGGGGCGACACGCCCCTCAGCGAACTGCCCCAGCAACACCTGCAGGAAGCCCCCCTGCCAGGTGCAGCTACTTAAACCCACCCCGTTGGGACCGGAGGGCTTCCAGCCGCCGCTGTCCCACGCGGGACACCCCACGGGCGGCCGGGCTGTGCCGGGCGAGCCCGGCCCGGTGCTCCCGTCCCGCCACCGGACTACATGTCCCAGCGGCCCCGGGGCGGAAGGCGGGCGGCGGGCGGGCTGCCCCGGGCCGGGGCTGCCGGGAGCATGGCTGCCACGGAGGCGGGCGGCGCGGTGCTCGGCAGGTCCGCCGAGAAGCTGTTCTCTCTGAGCGGGCTGTTCGCGGTGTACAAGCCCAAGGGCCCCACCTCGGCCGGCGTGCTCAACCTCCTGAAGGAGAGGCTGCTGGCAGGTAGGGGCCGGGGAGCTGGGGCGCAGGCTCCGGGTTGTGCCCGGAGGTGAGGGCTGGGTGGTGAAGCGGGGAAATGGTGACAGGGCGGTGGGTCCCGGGGCAGGAGCGGCCCGGCCCGGGGGGAACGGCCGGTCAGCCCCGAGTGTTTGGGGCGGGGAAGCCCTTCCCGGCCTGGCTGTGGGGTGCGTGTCGTGTCTGAGCGTTGGTTGGGGTGCCAGGACCACAAACCCTGTCAGGCCGCTGCAACCTGTTCTTCCACACTCAGAAAGCTAAAGGAGACCTCGGTTTTGATATTTTTGATTTTTTTTTAATTTTATTTTTTTTTTTCAATTTGGTGATAGTTCACAGCCATGACATGACCCAGACTGAGGAGTGCATCCAGTTCTGGGCTCCCCAGTTTAAGAAGGATAAGGAATTACTGGAGGGAGTCCCGTGGAGAGCTGCAAAGCTTGATGAGGGGCCTAGAGCACCTTTCTTATGAGGAGAGACTGGGTCTGTTCAGCCTGCGGAAGAGAAGCTTAGAGGGGTTCTCATCAGTGTTTACAAATATCTTAAGGCTGGGCATCAAGAGGATGGACCAGACTGTTTTCAGTGGTGCCCATTGACAGGATGAGGGGCAACGGGCACAGACTGAAACACAGGAGGTTCCATCTGAATATGAGGAAAAACTTCTTTCCTTTGAGGTGCCAGAGCACTGGGCCAGGCTGCCCAGAGAGGTTGTGGAGTCTCCTTGTCTGGAAACATTCAAACCCACCTGGACACGTTCCTGTGTGACCTGCTCTGGTGACCCTGCGTTAGCAGAGCTCCCTTCCAACCCCAGCCGTTCTGTGATTCTGTGAGTGGAGCCATTCTTGGGTACATTCTGGCTCACTTTGTGGAGCTGCTGTGTCTCTGTGAGGCTCAGTGTGTAGGTCACGCAGCACGGTGAGCTGTAAGGCCATATTCACCGCTTGCTTATGTGGGGCAGCCATTTGTTCTCACCTAAGGTACAGCATGATGTGAGCCTTCGTTTTGAATGTGGATGAAATTTGCCCCAGTAGAAAGCTCCAGTCCTGCAGTGCACAGTGCAGGGGATCCTGGCTTGGTGAGCTGTGGAGCATGGTCCCAGGGACAGCGTGCACCCCCTGCCCAAATGGGGTCAGCTGTGGAATAGCAGTGGCAGGATATTCTGCTTCAGTTCCAATGCCTATTGCTATTAAAAATAAATCACCAAATGAGTGGAAACCAGAAAGTGCTTCAAAGAGTTTGAAAGTCCTGGGCACAGTCTGCAGAAACTTCTTTTTCTGAACACGGGGAAGCATGGATGTCAGATATTAGGGGAATAAAAAGTGTCATCATTGCAAAGGTGTGAGTGACTACGGCCTAGATCAGGGGTGTCAAACTGTATTAATGTAACTACTCCTATATTTACATAGTCCTAAAATTACATTCGGCCCTTTGAAGGCAACCACGAGGCTGATATGTCCCCTGGTGAAAATAAGCTTGACATCCCTGGCCCAGACTATCTTTATAATAGATATGGGGACTTGATTATCTAGTATGGGCTTTTGGGCACTTGTTGATGAAGTGAGATCATGGGGTTTCAGACAGGCTTATTTACTCTAGTGAACTGTAGGCACCGACTTCAATTCAGCTTTACATGGAAGAGATTTAGCTGGATCATATCCGATTACCTGATGTGAAAGGCATAATGAGCAGATAACAAACAGGTAAGGGAGCTTAGAGCATTTGTCATATTTAATACTAATAAATAAGGGGCATAGGAATCTGCAAAGTTCCTGGAGTCGTCAGCTGCCTGGGAAGTCTGGTGAGTTGAGATGCTCCGACAGCTTGAAAGTGAGCAGGTTCAGTTCATTGCGAGTTTCCACAGGGCTGTGTACATGCAAACAAACGTGGTCCATTATATGGAAGTAAATACAAGAATTGCTCAGACTATGTAGCATAGAATTGTGTGTAGTAGATGATTTTGGGGACTCTGCTGGGTAGGTCTTGAATGCTTTGTTAATGAAATGTCACAAGTGAACTGTCCCCCAGGTTTTCTAGTAGGTTTTTTTTTTTTCCTGGACATCTGTTCATAATGGTACATAAGACTTGATTAGAATCTAATTGAAAATAGCTCGAAAATTGGTTGAGTTTGGGAATAGATCTAGATTAGTCTTATTCTGTACAGCAATTTCTACACTACTAATTCATCATTTAAATAATTGATTTTAATCTCCTTTAGCAATCTGGAAATATGTGGGTTTTTTCCTATGTTCTGAGGTCATCCTATAATGCTTCTTTTCAATTTCTATTTGCAGAAGCTGGTGTGCAAACAAATGAGAACAAAAGAAACAAGGTTTTGAAAATTGGACATGGTGGAACTTTGGACAGTGCAGCAGCAGGAGTTCTGGGTAATGAAAAATATAAATACAGTCATCAAAAGATTATTTCAGGAAACATTTTCAGGCCTATGTGAAATCAGACGTGGAGTAACAATTTTTGGATACACAGGGCAGGCTTTGTTGTTTTGAGGGAAGGACAGGTTACTGTGGAGGAGCAGTCTGGGTTAAATTTCTTCTGCATATACTTTTACATGCATATAATGTGTTTCTTAAGGCTATATTTCCATCCTCAGCCACCCACAATCCTGAAATAATTTGTGGGTTACTGCATGAAAATACAGACTTGTGTAGTTAATTCTAGATTACCTCAGATTACCCAATTTATGGGGTTTTTTATGTAAACTGGGGATTTATAGTCATCGTAATTTTCTAAAGTATTTGTTCCTAAACTAGTGCTTTTCTGGAGTTTTGAGGAAGCCTTTGGGGTTATAATACTCCCCAAGTGAAAGATGTAGAAGAGCAATTCAGCTGCTGCTTTTTTTGAGGCTCAGCACAGAAACAAATTTCACTTCATGCCCTGTCTTGCTGAATAAGCTGGAGTCATCGAAGAGATTCCTGTGTTTTATTAAGGAGCGAGATGTGTAAATCGCTGGTGCTGAAAAACTGATCTGTGGGTGTGGATTATTTCCATGTCGTATGTTGTCACCAGTAGTTCTGTTGATGAGTAACACGCAGACTACAGCTTGCTTAAATTGTAGCCTTATAGCTCTGCTGGGCTAGAAGAAATAACAGCAATACCTTTTTGGTACTTAAAATCAACAGGTACAAACTATGAGTAGACACTGGAAGTAAATCCACTGCGCTTTGATTTAGTGGCTTCTCAGGAGGAGATGATGTTTGCTGAGATTGTTGCTCATAGAGGTCTATAGGCTGGTAATTGTCTTTCTCAGTCACCTGTGAACATTGCAAATATAATGTTCTTGGGCTAGAAGTAAAGTTGTTTTGTTCCAATTTCCTGTACTATGTGGCCGCTCACTTGAAAATACCTTGTGTATTGCTGAAGCGGACGTTTTCCTTTTACACAGATGTTCCCGTTGACCATGCTACTGCTCATGGTGGGAAGTCAACAGCATTGATCTATAGGAAAAGAAAAATGGCTCGTGCTTCTTAATTGCCTCTCCCACTGTTCTCTGATACCCAGCAGTCTCCAAAGCCTGCTCCTGTGGCATGACAAAACGTACTTCGGCTTGATGTGCCTGGTAAAGACAGAGAAGTGCATCACCTTAATATGCTATGGATCGATCGAAAAAGGCATAGAATCTTTTATACCACTGCCATATAAAACACACAGAGAAAAATCAGTGGTAGCTGGATCAGAAAGAACAAAATTGGAGAGGAGCGGGAAAGGGAATGTGCCCGGATTTCTTGTGGGTTCGGGTGTGATAATGAGGAGGGAGAGGAGGACACAACAGAAACAAGTTATTCAGTAGCACGATAGAAGTATTTATTTTCTGAAACCTCTAACCTTTCTTGATCCGTACTGCTGTTTCCCAGATCTTATGTACTGTGTATCTATAACTTTGTTCGTGGGAACTAGCTGGCACGGAGTCATAGTAGAAGAAAAGATGAAAAAGTATAAACATTAAAACCTAGTGGTAACGATTCTGAGGAGAACTATGGTTATATTTTTTGAGAATGATCACAGCTCCATAATGTGCACTCTGCCTTATGTAAGGAAGATTGAAGGTCCTCTGGCCCAGGGGACTCCAAGTCATTTATGAAAAGGTAGAGGTGAGTAATGATAATTCTTTTGAAACTAAAGTAGGTATTATTTAAGCCAAGCAGCAAATGCCGTTCAAGAAGTGGTTTAGAGGCTGGTACGTTAAAAGTAAAAAATTCAGTTAACCCTTGTTATACTCTGTGTAAGTCTGGCTGGTTTAGTTTTCGTTGCCTTTCGATAATGCACGTGCTACACAAGCTGATGATTAAATGGGAAGATTGTTGGTGTCTTGTTCACAAAATCATTCACTGTCTCTCTAAAATTATTCTGTTGAATCTCGACGCTCCTCAGAAAATTTCAGCTCAGCAGTTACGTTGAAGTGTCAGTGATGTCACTGCATTGCAAGGAAAGTGCTTGGTTCTGAAGTTTTATCTGTGTGCTTATCTCCTTTTCTGAGCCGTGTTGCAGCCCTTTCCTGTCTGGTGAGTATGACAGGAACTGGCTGAACTGCAGGTGCACAAAAGCTCAAGCACAAGGGCATGTGTGACTCGAAACCCTCAGGAACAAGAGGAGAAGTAATCGAGAATAAGAAGTAGTCTAATGATTCTCAGAATGTAATGACTGAGAAGCAGTAGAGTACCTGTGTTTAAAAAAAAAAGAAGTTAATTGTGTGATTTGATGCTTTTGGTACTTTCTCCTGGTTAACGCAAAGCTGATGTCCTGCAAGCTTCCTTAATTCCTGTAGTTTTATTAAAATCAAGGACATAAGCTATTACATATTCCATGAGTGGTACATGAAACTAATTTCCTTCTAAAATTTTCGTTGTTTCTCTTTTTCTTTTTGTTGTGATTGGTTTTTTTTGATCGCTTTATGTAGAGAAAATAAATAGAAGAGCATTTTCAAGGAAAGCACCTTGTTGTAAAAAAGTTTAAAATAAAATAAAGCTCTTTTTCCATCTGCTGCTTTTATGACAAGCTGACTGTTATTTTGCAGAATGCTGATTTAAGATTGAGAAGACACTGGTCTGTACATACATAATAATAGGAGGGTTTGATTATAGAAGATTTTTGATAGAGGCAATTGGACCTTTTCATTATTTTACTTTCTCGCTGTAAGCGTGATAAACACTTTCATTGTACTATCTTGGCTCTATTACTCTTGGTCACTATCAGCGTTTAAAAGGGCTATTTAGTTACAGTGAAAGCTGGATTCATTATTGGTGAGCCATAGCCTTCATCAAACCAGAGACAGCGTTAATTGCACTATCCATTTCTTTGGTGATTAAAAGATAAGTATATCTGAGTGTTGAATTAAAGCATTTTAACTGTAAATGGAGCTTATTTATCTTCTGCTTTAAACTTTTTTACTTTCGCTAGTCTCGTGCTGTTTGAACATCAGAGATAGTTTCTCATAAGCATTGATTCTACACTAACAGAGCATGAAAGGCTGTATTTCTGACTAGCATAACATTTAGTAATGAATGATGTTGAATAAGGGAACTGCAGAGCTGGTTTTGAAGTGTCATTTCTGCTTGTGTCTTTGCAGTGGTTGGTATTGGAAAAGGAACAAAAATGCTGAGTACGATGTTGACGGGTTCCAAGGTAAGCAGTGCTGAATGACTTGGATTAGTGGGGTGTTTTGTTTGTTTGTTTTCCTTTTCTCTTCCAAGGAAGAGCTGTATCAACAGACAAAGACCTCAGCCATCCTGCATACTTAATTTAAATGTGAATTTCAGTTCCTTTTTGCATTTAGTCAGGACTTTAATAAAGACTTTTATGCCCAGAATGGTTATTTTAAAACCTTAGTCTTGTTTTTTCTACAAAATGTTAATAAAGACCCAATTCCTATTTTACAGGAAGATTTCTATAATATTTAGTGTTTTTAACAAAAAAAAAGGAGAAAAAATGTAGTGAAGATGGCAGCGCAAATGATGTTTTGAGGATGTAATTGTATATGACAGTTCAGTTTTTTTGTCATTTTCCTTATGTGTAGATAACATAATTGTTATTTAGCTTGCAGTAACAGATGGTCTTTATTTCTTTCTCTCATCTTAAATACCACAGGGCCTAAAGAGTCACCTTTTGGAATTAAGAGTGTTTTGCGTTCGTGATAGTAGCTATCATTCCAGATTGCAGCTCCTATAGACTGGTGCTCTACAAGCACGTGGGCAGGCACATGTAAGAAGTTGAAGGTAACAAAAACCCTGTGGCTGCGTGGGATAATGCAGACTGGAGCATTCATGAGTGGCAATCTTGTTCATTGCTGCTTTTGATTAGTTGTACCATGTCTTTGGTGAGTGCACTCCGGATTATAGGTGCAACATACACAAACCCAAGAATAATCTATTGGTGTTGATTCCTTCTTAGCAAGTAAAATTCTGTGGGTTTAGCCATTGTTGTAAAATGAGAAGTTTAGGTAAGAATGGCAGATGCGGAAACGGATTAAGCCTTCCGGATTTCATCTTATACTCAGGGAAAGTCAATAGTGGGCTCAGCAAATTGAAAGCCTTTCTAATGCATTTTATTCTGCTATTTTTCCCCGTTCTCTTCAGTGGTCTGAACACTTCAGCTCTTTACAGGTGTCGAACTGATAGCCTGAGGTAGAATTTCATTGACAATCTTCAGTTCAACTCAAAGGAAAATAATTTGACAGAAGAGAACACAACCAGGATAAAAAGGTGTTGCTGTAGAGTCTGATCCAGAATTTACTGCAGTCAGTGTAAGTCTCTGCAGCAACCGTAGTTGGTTTGCACTTGCTTTAGAGGACCAGATTTCAGAGGCATCTGTGTTTTGAACATACAGTAAGCAGCTGGAGATGGATTTGCAGTGGAAGTGTAAGCAGCTACCACCCGGCATCTCCTTCTGAAGAACTTTTAAGTTAAAAAAAGGCATTCGGATACTTCAGATAGATAAAGTCATCATAGCTAAATATTTGGAAATTACTAACTTAATTCAATTGCTTTACATGTTTTTTATCCCTTAAGCTGATGTTCACAGTGGAAACAGCTGTGATGGATGAAATAGTTTCAGTGTTTTTGGCAGAAGAGAGTATGCACAACCTCCTTGGCATTGTGAAGTCCTGTAGGCAGTAGGAGTGTTATCCAGCCAAATGTTGTGCCCAGATACCTTGAGAATGATTATAGCTGCTTCTGAGGGACAAGGGAGGGGAACTTGACTCAATGAGGAGAGCGAAGTTACATCCTTACGGTAGATCAGCTCTTTCAGTGCAACTGTTTGTGTGTTCTGATGCGACGGAGAGTGTGAGGTAGGTACCGTCCTTGCCAGGAGGCATGGCAGTTGTGAGCCTTCCTTTGGAGCTTGTCTCTGCTTTCCTGTTTTCTATTTATACTTGAAGAAATTAGGCATGCAATAATTTGAGAGGCTTAAAGAAGGTGAAGGATCTCCCACAGCTACCTGCCTATTTCTTTTTTTTTGACTACCCTGACAACAATGGCTCATAATGTAGTGAGAGATCTCATACAGATAAATCCATGACAAAAAGGTTTGAGTATCTTTTTGTATCCCATGCCATGTGCTAGGAGTTTATACTCTTCATCTTTTTTTACCATTGTCAATGCTAAAGTGTTTGCTGAAGTGTGATGTTTTTCTTTTGTTCCTTTGATTGCTCTAAAGATTCAGATGGACTGTCTGAGCCTCTCTTGTTAGGATTTACTGCTTGGTTATAGGAATGTATCTTGTAAAGAAATAGTTCAGTCTAACGTTGTTGGCAACAGAGCTATGCTGAGTGGCCAAAACGTATGTTACTGCAGTAAACTCCATATGGTGGCTCTGCCAGAGATTGGACTCTTTCTGATTTTTTTTCTCAAACGTTGTGTGAAACTTTCCTGACTCTATGTGGCAGCTCTGAACATTATCACTTGATTCACAGCTCGTACACATTATACAAGGAGTGTTACTCTTGCACTGTAAATCTAGTTCTCCATTGGTTTGACCTTCTTGTGAATTAACTCAAAACAAATAGAAATGTGCAGCCAAGGGCAATACCTAGTTAATGTTCCAGATTTCTCATTGAATTCTTAATATTTATCCATAAATAAAAATATGTGCAAGCTGGCTTAGGTTTTGTTTGTTTCCAAGTGAGGGTGAGAAGCTGAACACTCTTGGATCTGGAATTTAAATATGGAGCGTTTAATACACATTCTATAGGAGAATTGCTTTTCCTTCTTCCTTTCTGGGACTCGGTCTTGCTTGGACTTTTTGCACTGCATTATTTTGAGGAAAAATATTTTATCATGGTTGCGAAATAAAGATAGTAGAATGAGAAAATATTTCCTTCTTCACCAGTAAAATGAATGTGATGGGGGTGGGCCCATTTTTTGTGTGGTAAATTGTTTATAAATGACTCAGTCTTATGGGTGACTAGTCTGTCTCAAACACGACGTAGAAGTGATTTCTGAGGGGGCGAATGGGTTAGAAAAGGCTAGCTAGCAGCAGAGTTTCCAAAGCGGTAATCCTGTTTTAAAGCCTCTCATCTATCAGAATGTGCTGTTACCTGGAAGCAATGAGGTAAATGATCAGGGACTCATCAGGGAAGAAAATAAGGAAGAGCAATAGGCAGTGAAATTCTCCATGGTTCTAATACTTTCCATTTGCAGGAGATGTGTTTTCTAACACATACAGCCTTTATTTTTAGGTGGGATAAAACAGGGTAATTGAAATTTTCAGACTTCAGTTCTGTGCTTAATTTGCTTATTTTTCAGTGAGATAACATCTGGGTTCACCCTGCGAGAATTTGAGTTGTACCAGTGTGAGTGAAGCCAGAACTTGGCCATCCACCGAACAGTGCTTGAAATCCCTGCCTCTCAATGAGCAAAAATCATTGGCGTTTTGGTTTTATCTGAGGATAGAACTTGTCATGGTCCACACACAATCTGAGCCCTCAAGCGCTCAGTGACGTGAGGGGAATTGTCTGAGTACTTTGTGCTGGTTGCACAAGCTTGGGCAGAGACTAGTTAAAATAGAAAATTCAAACTCAAAGGTTGTGGCTTCTCCAGAACAAAACACTATGCAGAAATAATAATTAAAAAAAAAAAAAAAGAAAAAAATTCCCAAACTGGATAGAGTAAAACCTGAACTCCAATTAAACAGAAGGAATAGAAAGATAATATGGGCACAATGAAGATGCATCAGTGACCTGATAGGTGACAACTTCAATTTAGTATCGTTGTTAAAATCTGAGTTCTTATGAATCCTGGATGGTAAATGAGTGCTGGTTCAGTGATCAGGTCTCAGAACTTGCCAGTTACGCTTGTGTCCTGTGAGAGAGGCTTTGCCTAAGCAGGAATTGGTTCAAATCCCATGATTTGGCCTTAGAATTAGTATGTTGCAAAATTGCTTCTCTAGAGGGTTGGCACCAGATGCTGCAGAACAGAGCGTCCATAAAAAAGGTTGTTTCTTTACCTCCTGTGATTATTTTACTGTCCTAAAAATTAGGCTGTAATTTGTATCCCTTAACTTTTCAAACAGAAAGGTTGCTAGCTTTCTCCATGAATTCACTTTTTTTTGAATTAAGTCCTTGGCTTCCATCTTTTGGCAACGAGTTAAATGGATTAATAATGCATTAAAAAGTACATCTAGTAGTTCTATAAGGAGCAGAACTAATGAAGCCTTTTCTTGTGACTTCGTTTGTTTACAGCTCGTTAGATACCAAAGCCCCATGTGGACTCTTTGGTATCCGGTAATACAGTGGGGCTCCCTCTGGAGCCTTTTTCTCAGTAGAAGTGACAATAGATTTATTTCTTCTATTGGTCTGTTTTCAGGAGGCTTATAAGAACTTGGTATCTCTGCAACCTCTATTCTTCTGCCAGCATTTGTGTATTTGAACATTAACATGCACATCATGATGGTGTAAGCACTATTCCTTTGGAAATCCTAATTTTCCTTTTTAAAAGCCCGTGTGGTGGTTTTTGTGTGTATGTTTTGGTGTTTTGGGCTTTTTTTGTTTGTTTGTTTTGTTTGTTTTTAATGTATTTCAAAAGCAGTTTGTGCCGCAGTTCATATATTTGAGTTACGAGTGCAAGAAAATTGAGTTGACTTTTTCCTTTTGAAGGATCCTCTTGGTGGTCTGTGCTCTTGCTTTTAATCTAAAAAATATCACCAGCTGAGCTCTTTGCTTCATCTTGTTTTCTTTTGGAGCTGGGTAATTCAAAACTACTTATTTCATAAAGTACATAGTGATATGTTCTGGTTTATTTTTTATATTCTCATGTTCTCTTAGAAGGGCAAGATTTGCAGGTAGTGGTAATACTTTTTATTAGCCTAATCGGCATAGCACAGAAAACTAGGCATTTGGATGTGCGAGCCCTTTCTCAGGTCTAAAATAGACTGGAAAACTAGGTGTATTTAAATTTGGTTAGAGTTCAGTGAAGTAGGTCTCTTTTACACCATTTCTGAACAAAAAAGTAGTTAATGGTTATGTCTGTGGTATTACCAACAATTCTGTGTGGGCAAGCAGTTGTAGGTAGGACCCCAAGACTGTTCCACACAGATGGGCTACATTTTATTACCTACTTTAATAAAATAGAGTAAGAAAACAATTTATCTCCCATGTGGTATAGCAAGGTATTGTTGACAACCGATCAGCCAAGCTTCCAGTCATGAGGTGAGTGGGACCGTACATGCTTGCCTGATGATTCTTCAGATCCCAGCTTGCTTGTGTTCATCTGTGGTTTTAGTTGGGCTTCCGAATTGCATTTATATCATATCCAACTGTCTATATTTGCCTTGGAGGAATCCAAGTAAAAGTGGTTTGGTTTTGTCTTTAGCTCTTTCCCTAGGAAATTTTTCATCTGCAACACCTTCTCATTTTTCACTCTGTGGTCCATGCCCTTTTACGTTCTCACACCTCTTTGTTTGTGGTATCCCATCCACAGCAACCAAGGCTCTGAGTTCCTTTTGAAGTGAGATGGGAGAGGTAACAAAAAAAAGGAGTGCAGTATGTGACCTGCTCATTTAAACAAAATGGATTGTAGCTACACAAAGTGTCATTACTTTGCCTCTGTTCAAGCCCAGAGAAATTATTGTTTCCTTACAAGGGAGGGAGGAAAGTAAAGCAGGAGACGATAAGGTCGTCTCCTAGGGGAAACAGAGAGCCTGGTGGATTATACATTGTGGCATGTGAAGGGGCTGGTGTGAGGTAACATTATAGTGTGCCATAAATCCAATACCTCTATTGAGCCTGTGTTTTTTTCTGAACCCAGCAAAGTTATGAATTTTAGTTCCCAGGCTTGTTTTGAAAGGTGTTTTATATGTTTCCCTTGAGGAACAGGACTGGCAGATCGGAGATAGAGTGATTGTTTTATGAGAGATGTTAACTCACGGGCAGATGGATGTGTAGACTCTGTAGGTGAATTCTTACTGACATGTAGTAGTTGCTTAATTTCATGCATTTAGTTACCATTTTGTGTGTTAGATGAATTTTATTACATTCCCCAAATATACGTATAGGACAAAGAAATCTTGACATTTCTGTTACGGGGTATTTGTTATGTTATTGTGCAAACATTCAAGGAATATTTCCTTGTATGTTTGCACAATACAGTGCAAAGATGTCAAGTCTATCAGTAAAACTTGTCCTACTTATGTCTGTAGTCTGTAACAGCTATATCCAAGTACTGCTATAATAGTTTGCCTTTTTTATTTAACTGCTGCTGACACCTGAGAAAGTTTTCGCAGAATCAGAACTTTCTATTGTAATTCCACAACCTCTTTCCAGAGCAGAGGAGGTTGGTTCAGAGACCCAGTGTTATTTCTGCAAACTTAGCATTGGTTTCTATCGTGTGTGTGTTATTTTACATTACTGACAACTGATTTCTTGTTCCCTGAGTGCCTCGAGATATTAAGTAGAGATCAGTGTCACTTTATGAAAGTATGGTTGTCCTCCTCACAAGGAAAATGCTTCTATAAAAGGAAGGCTGGGAAAATGCATGAATGACGTTGGCTTTTATGTGTTTTGAGATTGTGTAGAAGGTGTTATCAAAACTTGGAGTGGTGTCTGTACAAAAGATGCACTGAGAGAATGTTAAGCCCGTACAGTGGAGGATGCAGGAATCAGGAAAGCGTTAGCTGGATAAAATGGTCTTAAATGTGCCTCTTACCTGTTACACACTGTCAACATTTTAATTACCTGTTACTGCAAAACATACAATACATTTCTTTTTAGGCTGCTTTTTTGGTAACCAATTATAAGGAGAGAAGAGGCTGATTTGGGTATCTGCTCTTTCCTGCCCTGCCCAGTATCCCCAAAACAAAGTTGTAGAAGAAGTAGCTGTTAAATGGTGTAGATACACACTTTCCTGCAGTGGTGCCCTCAGTAAGCTGGCTTAACATGCTCGAGTCTCTTTTATGCTCACCCCAGAGGCCTAATCTATTAATAGCTCAGCTTCATGCTCTATTAATATTCACACTTGTTTTAAACTGTTGAAAATCTTGAGGAGACTACACCTATTGTGCTGCAGAAGCTCTTTCCTCCAAAAATGCAGGATATTTTAGGAGCAAGCTCTAGTCTGATTTTTCTGTTTTTCCATTCGTGAGGTCAGTGTCACCTTCTTTCCTCTTGACCTTTCTATAATTGTGTGTATGCCTGTGCTGCATGTACAGCTAGTTCTTGCTCGTATTCATTAAAAAAAACCCTCAAGACTGCAACATGGCAAAGCTATTTTTCTCTTTCTTAATAAAAATCACAAGGAACAAAAAGATGTTAGCAGATTTAAAGTAGCCGTTCTCCACTGTTTTCTGTAGCGTTCCATTCTAGTAATTTTGAGATGCTCTTACTATTGCCTTTTAGAATTTACTGCATCTCGGCCTTAGCAATGTCTTTGAATTCACCTAAAGGCTTTCATGCATTTAATTTTATCTATGAATTTGTATGTACCTATCAAGTCCTCCCTCTGGAAGGACTATCTTATATTTCTGGGCAGAGAATTATGAATTTCCTTACAACTCTGTTTCTGATAGCAGCTGAAGCTCATCTTTGTTTATTTTGTATCATCTGTGTTGTAGGTGCTAGACAGAATGAAGAGGCAGGTACAGAACAGGTGTTAAAGCTGAGGATGGAATCTAAGAGCCAACCTGAGACATTTTGGTGAGATAAGTTTCCACTGAGAGCAGTTGTCCAAAAAGGTTTATATGAAGAGACTGTGGGTTACAAGCAACTGCATTTGCACATTAACCTGCGTCTCCTCCTGGATGTTCTGAGCCTGTATTGTGTTTAGAAGTGACACATGGCCATGATGCTACCTCGGGTGACCTAGTGTTCGTGTTACTGGTGGGACTGTTCCTCTCCATCCCTGTTCCTGCTCTCTCTGTCATACCAAAATTTAAACTTGCTACAGTTTTTAGCTACCACCTTAAAGCTTCTCTGAACTCCAGGTAAAGTATTTTCTGTGGGTTCCCCTATTACAGGTGGTTCTGGTCCTCACATTGAAAATCTAGTCACCCCACATATTTGAGCTTTTAAAATAAGCTGACATAAGAGGTCAGAAAATCCTGTTAGTCCGAGGGTAAAGATCAGATAGTTCTTCAGCAATGACAGTACAATTACAGCATCTAGCACTAAATAAAATTTAGTGCAGCCTTAGCACGATGTCAGCTTTTTCTTTTAGGAGATAAAAATGAATGGTAGAGAAGAGAAATTGTAGTGTTTGTGGATGTTAAGAGGACATGTTTGGTGTTTGTTTGGTGTTTTTTGGTTTTGGTTTTTTTTTTTTTTGAATTTGCTCTGTCGTAAAATATGGAATTCCTCCAGCATCCTGCAGCCTTTATTTTGCCTCTGTGCAACCTGCTTTTAAGAGATTAGGGCTCTATGCTTTTAATATATTGGAATCTGCTTAGTGAGAGTGCTTTGTTTTGGAAAATAATTGAAACTATGGCAACCCTTGTTTTTTTTTCCAGCTTATTTGTCTACCTAGTGTACTTCTTTGGTTTGGGGGATGATTAGTGTACTGGAAACCACTGGTAGCTGCTGCTGTTATACAAAGAGCAAATATCAGTTATGTGAATACTAAATGCAGAGCTCCTTAGTTGTGCTTTAGAAATCATTACACACAAAGTGAATATTACTGTAAAATTCAGAGTTTAAGGCAGGGCTGTCAAACTTGTTTTCAGTGAGGGCTACAACAGCCTCGCGGTTGCCTTCAAAGGGCCGAATGTAATTTTAGGACTGTATAAATGTAGGAGTAGTTACATTAATACAGTCCTAAAATTACATTCGGCCCTTTGATGGCAACCGCCAGACTGATGTGGCTCCTGGTGAAAAGGAGTTTGACAGCCCTGGTTTGAGGCCTCTTCACTATCTCAGTGACCTAAGTCTACGAAAATGCAAGTGCTGAGCCCATGCGAGCAGACTGACTGGGTTGGGCACAGGAGCACTGATTCCGCTCAGTGCTTGCCTGCTGTGTGCTTGCTCTCTTTTCCTTCAGGTTCTCTAGAGCACTTGGTTTTCTGTTTGTTTGTTTTGTTTTATGTTCCCTCAAACTTGTCAGCCACATGCAGATGTCACTTTACATAAATTGACTTGCGAGTGTGGCTTCTCTTGCCGAGTTTTCAACCTCTTGCACAGGGACTGTAGCCTTTTAAAATTTATTTTCCTTTACGCTTCTATGTTCATTTGCTGCTGTGATTAGAAACTGGGTCATCCTTGGATGAACTCTTATGAACTGCCTCTTCCAGAGAGCTTGCTTGCCCGGGAAATTCTTGCAGTGGGAGCCATCTTAAAATCTTCCTGACAGCTACTAGTGACCTTATTTCGTAATTTCTTGTGTTTCTGTCTAGCTCTTCCGAAGTGTTGCTTCTCCCTCTTTGAAAAAGCTTTTAAAACATGCGATAATTTAAGATTTCAAGCCTCTGGCTTCTTTCCAGATACAACTTTGATATATTAACAGTTAAAACTGAGCAGCTCTGTTCCCTGGTCTGTCTGGTATTTGCTCTGCTAAGTGGGGCAGACATGCCTGGCACTCAGCCCGGGGGCTGCGGCCTCCAGGATTGCCCTGGGTGGGCTGTGCAGCTCTACAGCCCCTCTAACAGGAGAGGTTTCTTCTTCCTTCTCCTCCTCTTCCTCCTTTCACAGTTAAATACATATAAAGTCTGGCCTTTTTCTCTGGCTTTTATGGATATACTTTCCCTTTCTCTTTTAGTATAAGGATTTGGATATGAAATAAAAAAGCCAAATTATGGCTATTCTCTTACTAAAACATTATTGTAAACATCATATGGTTTATTGCGTGTGAGAATTTTGACTGTGCCCTGTGCTTGTGACTCTAAATCAAAATTCCTCTTCCTAAGATCCGTCAGATTTATTAGAAGGTTTGCAATGTGTTTCTTTGGGGTTCCTGTCATCCGGTTCTTTCTCCAGTCCTGGCTTTTATGGCTCGTTTCTTTCTAGTCACAGATATGGTGGTACGTGTACAGCTGCTGGGGCACTTCCCTGTCTTTCTGGTCTTTTAGAGGCTGCACCTATCATCCATGTCCCCGACTGTGTGACAGAGCTTTTGCATTACACTGTCGTTGACAGAGTGCAGTGGTTTGTCACTGTAAAGCGTCATCTTGAGGCTGTCTCACTAGTGTGAATGAATTGCTTATACTTGAGGGCTTCTGATCACTTTGCCTTTTGTTTCAGTTGCCGTAATGTCAAGAAAGTGGTTTTCTAGAAGGCTGGGGGATGTAGCCGTTCCCTAATTCAGGATAGGTGGGAGAAGGTCTCTGTGCCCTCGGGGTTGTTGTAGTGTTGCACAATTGTGAGGCTCTGCTTTGGGACCCTGCAGACCACCCTTAGAAGCTGGAGTTAATGCTCAGTGCAGCAGTGCTTGCACGTTGTCACTGGGAGTGCTTGATCTTGGCTTTTAGTGCACTACAGTTGCGTATTGTGGGGGCTCACAGGGAAGCTGAGGTGCTGCTTTTAATCTTTCAGTGGTTTGGGTCTGGGTCTCAAGATGGGTAGAGGATAAGAATGTAGGGCCTATGGAGAGGCAGAGCGTTCGCTGACGAGCTGCCGATATAGGGACATTCCCATCACCGTCTGCACTTTTGATGCTTTTCCACTGCTTGCAACACCTACTACCTTGTGGGGTTTTTTTTGTTTCAGGTTGAGCGGGTTGCAGGCAGTGTGGTTGTGAGCAGTTGCTGTCTGTGTTCCTGCAGTGATTTGTAATTTAAGAGTACAGGAAGAATGCCCCTAGATGTATTTTATAAAATTGAAAGAAGTAAATGATTGCCACCACAGGTGAGAAAAGGTCACCAAAGACTTATTAAATGACTCAGGATCTGTTGGGCGCTTCTGAGAGCAGTATGAGTTAGAGTCTAAAGAGAGTTAATGCTGAATTTTGACATAAAATAAGAGGAACAATAGATTAAGTCTGGACTCTTATGTTATCTTGTACAAGCTCCAGGTCTTGCACACCAACAAAGGGGAAATAAACCCTATTAGTGGCTAGTAAGAATTATGATATATAATTGTAGATACCCAAGGGCACTCCAGAGACTGATCATAAACCAACTGTAATTCTTAATTTCCTGACCTGTTATAGCTTTCTTTGTGGATTATTGCATAGCCGGCTTGAGTCTTTTGTGAGTCTTCAAAGGCTCCTGTTAGGAATGGGGATTTGTGACTAATGTTTAAGGAGGGCTTTTTGCTGTTTTTGCAGAAATTAAAGGGCAAGTCAAATGTCAAGATTTGGATTGTATTGTTCATATAGTTTGTGTTTACATATAAACAGATGATACTATTTCTCCATTGCTGGGAGGTCAAATATAACATGTTTTTGTAACAGCCAGCCTGAGCGAGATAGCCAAAACCAGAATTAAGAGGAAGAAAGTAATTCAAACAGAAGTAGTATCAGTAATTTGACTTGGAAACATCTGAAGATGGTGTGTGAGGCTTCAGACTTTCAGATTTAGAGTTTATTGAACTGCTAAGTTAATTCATCATGTTAAATTTATGAAGATCTGCTCACATGTTTTTGTTAACCTCTGAAATAGTTACTGAATAATGTCTCTTTCTAGCTATGCTATTAAATGTTAAGAACTGGATCACCGAATGTCTTGGAAAGCAGACAATTTTGTGGTCCTAAAAGCAGATAACATACTTTAAAATGTATTTAAATATTTGTTGTGGAGCAGCCTTTATCCATTCTTCCTTTAATTTATTTCCATGTATTCCAAAAATATGTGAACTTCAAGAATTTGATTTTGAAATGCCTAATTTTGCAGTTGTCAGGAGGTTCAGACATCTGCATTATTTAGGAAAAAGGTAGCCTTAATGCGGTAAGCAAAGAATACAGTTATTTTTATATTGAAGTGTGCACTCCACTGCCTTTTGTCTGACTATTCCTGCTGCTTCCATTTTGCAGCAGTTGCTTGAAGAAATATATTCAAGTGGCAGGTTGTCACATGGAACAAAATCAAGGCATGTCGTAGTAGTCCTATTTTGTAGGTGTCATTTATGTGTCCACACTATTATTACTTGAGCTTGTCTGTACTTCTCAAGTACATGAAAAAGGAGGCATTGCATTAAAGAGTACAATGTTCATGCTTATGCATGTTTGGATGTGTTTCAGTAGAATTTGCTCAACCACCTTCTAGGAGATGCATCCTTTTACAACTTGGTTCGAATTTGCGTTAGCTCAGTTTGGAGTAGATTTATTGAAACCTTACTGGGAATTAGGCATGTGGAACACCTTGATTGTTCTTTCCCAGGCTATAGAAATGCTTTACTTTGAAGGGCCCTGGACTTAACATAGGGCTGAGGGAATTGGAACGGAATGGGCCAGGCAGTGGGTCAAACCGCAGATTTTAATACCTGGAGGTATCTCCAGACTTGAACCCGTGACGAGCAGAGATGTCACTCAGTGGCCTTGCTTGCGTTCCTCATGCTCATCACAAGGTCCTTACCAGACTCCAGATGTTCAAAACTCCAGCTTTAGGCTATTGCATATCAGTGCATCGCATGGCAGAACTGTTGTAGTGCTTTGCCTTGGAAGTGGGTGTTTCGCTTTCACAAGTAAAGGTCTTTGTGACTTTGTGTTTAATTTTTAAGGAACAGAAAAATTGTGTGTGAAAGGTACTCTGTGTGCCTTGCCTCAGCAGTGACATGTGACACCCCACAGAGACTTTGATTTTTAACACCCTATTATCTTCTTTGTGGTATTGATGTATTTATAGTAAAAATTAGATTCCATGTTGCTTCTCCCTGGGGCTTCTAAAACTGAAATCGTAGGTGCATGTAATGCAGGATTTAATTTTTGTTTAATGTCTTTTCATCTTTGCTTTTAGTTACACAACTTGCTGGATTGGCTATTCAGGTAGCAATCTTCCTGTTCTGATTTGAAGTAGTTGGTATTTGCAGTCTTTATTAAAAAAAAAAGGGGGAAAAAAGAAACAACCTTGGAAGACCTGACTCACTAATCTCTCTTTTTCCTTCCCAGAAATACACTGCCATTGGACTGCTGGGCAAAGCTACTGATACATTAGATGCTACAGGAAAAGTAACTGAAGAAAAACCTTATGGTAAGCATAAATGTTTCTATGTACTTGATGTAATTTGACGGCACAAATGGTCTCTATTTTAGAAAAGCAGAAGAGATGTGTGGAAGCCTGTGAATTAAATGTAAATGTGAAATCAAACTAGGATTATTTCATCTTCAACTTCAGTGCTCGTATAATGCAGATCAGCCTCATGCAATTATGGCCAGTACAAGTGTTCATTTCTGTTGGAAGAAAACAAAGGAGACATTAGGAGGGAGAAAATAGGATTGAGCAGGGCTGTGCCATTTAAAGTCTTTGACAGTCTGACAAATGACATGTTGTGTCCAGTAAAATTTTCTTCTTTCAGTGTATAGTCTCATGAGTGCTCTTTGAGTAACACCCATCAGGGCCAGTGGAGGAATAAAATCCTTAGATCTTCCCTCTAGGACTCCCCTTTAACTACAGACTGCTCAATGTAAAATGAGGGTGGCATAAACTACTTTCTACATATGTTCACCTACCAGATCTTGCTCTTGCTTGCGGTCTGTGTCCTAGCAACTTTAATAAATGAACTTTTCCGACCCACAGAGCAAAGTGCAAGAGTTTAAGGCCTCAAAACTAATCCTGAGTGTGGCTTTGTTGGAGTGGACATTCCACAATACCCAGGGCGTCTTAGAAAAAATGGAAGGCTAACCAGGACACACCAAATGTATTTGCCATTAATTCTTTTACAATCTGGGAAAAAAAAGTAAAAAAATCCAATAGGCGACTGGTTGCTTAGCAACTCTTATGGGTCCCACACTGTTTGTAGTACCTGGTAATAGTTACATGAAGTAAATTATCTTTTTTTAATAACATGATGAAAATGATAGCCTGGATTCCGCCCCTCACCCCCAGTCTCCTTTCTTCTGGAGTTTTTCTTTTTGCGCAAGGCAGGCAAGTGTGAGTTTCTTGTCCACATTAACTAGATGGATTATTCTGAATGGTATTGTTTACTAGTTAATGTTATTCAGAGATGTTGGATCATTTGCTTCTGCTTCAGAATCAAGTTCTAAGTCTCTAAGCTGCTGAAGGACTGAACATCCCTGCGGTGTTAGAGTTGTGAACACTTCATGATGGTTGGAAAACACTTTCTTGGTTTTTATGTATTCCTCCCAGAAGGTGGAATGCTGTGGTTCTCCTGCACTGAGCAGTATTCATTTTAGATACTTGCTCACGTGTAAGCTGTGAAATATCATTGAAAGTAGATGCAACTCCCATGAACAATTAATTTAAAAAAATCCGCTTCTTGAAACACTAGTCTTGCTTTTTTATTTTGTACTGTTTACTGCAGACGGAATTTAGAACGGTGATTTTGTGTGTGTTTCTTTCACTGGCAGCTTTTCTTGTAGTAACTCCCACCTCTGCACCGTCTCCTCTGTTACAGTGGTTTAGCTTTCTCTTAGATTGTGTGCTTGGGGAACTGGTTTGGGTTAAAAATACCCCCTTTTGAGTTGCTTGTCTTAAACTGAGATCAGTTGCACGATCCAGTTCATCATACGGTCTCATGAAGAGCAGTACTGGTGTTGCTGGGGCTGTGCAGTTTTGGGTGCTGGATGAAGTTTCCTTTTGCTGAAGCTGACAGCTGAAAGAAATGCTGTTGGTACTCCAAGAACCAGATATTTAAGCTGAATTTCAGCTTTCCTTTGACACCTAGAAGGATCCTGGGAGAAGGAGAGCATCTGCTAAGGAACTGAAATCCTGCAGTGCCAGCAGCATCCAGGATTGGGCCTTAGTGCAGAGAAGGGGCACTAAAACAGCTTGCAAGATGTATACAACACTTCTTGTGGTCCAGTGGAGTCATTCTGGAGGAAAGTGCTTGCGGAAAGTTTCCTCCTATATTAACTATAAGGAAGTGTTACATTTTAGTCCTCAAAAGTGTCCCTAGACAGCAGCTTAGAAAGCAAACAGCTGTATATTACAGTTAGTTGCAATGAAAGGATGTACTAAAGAGAGCTCCTTGGGTTTAACCCCCTCCTGAACTTCTCACGGTTTTTTGTTTCTTATCAGACAACGAATTTACATTTCCACATGAAATTAGGTTATGGTTTCATACAGCTCCCAGGCTATCAGATGCTGATTTTGGAAGCAAGTAGTGTTTCACATTCCACTTTATTGAGAACATTAATATTTTTTCCCCCTTTTTTAGTGTTTGTAACTATGCACAGGAATGTACATTCTGAAACCCACTTCCAGCTGCCTGCAGACTCTATATCCAGACATGGAGAACAAAATTCATGAGGATTTTCTGCAGGTCTCTGCTGATTATGCTGGTGTATGTGTTCGATAGCACTACCTGAATAATTGGGAAAAAGTAGTCCTTTCAGCATTCTGCTTGTCTGTTTGTTTGCAAATAATTCGTGATGGGCCAGACCGAGTCGAGGTCATCTGCTCTAGTTCTGTTGGACTGGCGTGGATAATTCTGGTGTTCCGTCTGGTGTAGCTTGTTAACAAGTGCAGGGCAGTATCACCCTTGTGGAGGCTTCTTGAGGTTGTGGCACAATTGGTACCCTTTGGTTTGGTAACTTTGTTTAACTTCCTTCATGATTATAGCAGGAAAATTGATCAGCCGTCACCACTGTTCAGAAGCATGACTGTTCTTTAAAATTTTAGTGTTAAAAGCTAATAGGCTTAAACTAAATGTTTTTAGAAGCGTTGGAGGCCAGAAGTTTTGAGTGCTTTGGGATGCTCAGAATCACAGGGAATGGTCCACTGGAAGACATGGAGTCTGTGCAGAAATCACAGAACCGTGCTGTCAGTCTAAAGGCTTAGGAAGAAATTTAGAAAGCAGCATTGGATTGGATGTATTCCAGATAGTGTTCTCACAGAGCTGGAACAATCATTTTGTTCTAAGCTAAGGCTGTCGTTATTCCTCGGAACTGGGTGCAGTTGTCCCTTGGGCCGAACTTTGGCAATCCTGACTGAAATCATTGTGAAACAGGGTGGCAGCATCCGCACCCCTCCTGGGAAGCATGTGGAGCTGCAGCGTAAATCCAGCTTCTAGCAAAAACTCGTGCTCTGCAATGCAGCAGATACTTGGTGTTTGCAATGAGGATATTGAGAGGAACAGATGAACTCTTGGTGGCAAGTTCAGTGACAGATGTGTCCTGCAGAAACGTCTCTCAGCCCCTTACTCTCAGGGACTGGAGAAGGGAAGTCAAATGGGGAAAGTTTTGGAACTGTTAGAGCCAAGTAGCCTTTATGGGTATGTTCATATTCCATGCTTGATGGAGGGTTGAGTCCAAATGCTGCCGTAAACTTGCTGACTAGACAGGCCGTTAACCTGCTAAACCCAATCCTGCAGCGGGGTGAGGGAGACCAGTGGGCTGAGGGACCAGTTCTCCTGGGCGGCGGGACTGTCCCCCCCGTGCTGCCCATGCGACTGTGGGAGCTGGGAGGTGGTGAAGGAGCTGGTTGCTGTGTGGCTGTGAGCCCTGCAGAGCCACGAGTCCAAACCGATGCCTGGGGCAAATACGCAAGTTAGACATAGTGAAACTTTTTGTTTGGGACGAGATTAATAGCGCATTCTTTATAACTGAGAACTGGATGAAAGCTCCACCAGCTTGTGTGTTGTTCTAGGAGAGGGCAAGGTGCCACTTTGTGCCATGATGTATTGCAGAAGACAAATATGATTTATTTTCAAGCTTAGCAAACTCATCTGTAAATATTTACTTTGACAACACATCATACACCTTTGTTTTTTAATGGCTTAATGCATCCTTTCTCACATCGGGAATGTTTTGGGTTTTGTTTTTTTTTCCTTTTCCTTTCCTGAGGTGGAGATTGCCTATAGCATGAGTGATTTCCTTAGAGGTGAGATGTAACCTCTCAATCGGGAATATGAGATCAGAGCAGGAACTAAATCAGGTGTCTCATCAACTGCCCTGACCACAAATGCAGTTTATGGGGTGAAAACTCAAAGAGAACCCCAAGTGACACTTATGCTTAGATCTTAAATACTAAATTCTAGCATGAAGCAACCTGGGGCTCACAAGACGACTGGCAGGATCACCAGCATAGAGCTGGGTCGTGCTGACTTTCCACCATGTAATTTTATTGCTAAACTAGAGTAATACAAACAGAAGATTGAAATAACCATATAAGAAGCTTTTCAGAATACCCAGACTTACTGTTTTGTTGTTCCTCCCCCATATTCTGATGTACCTCAGTGTCTCTCAGCATCCCTGACTGACTTTCATGCCTTGCAACCTTGTTGTTAATGATGTTTCTTGAGACAGCTGCTGGAGCCTTGGGATAGCATCTGCTCTCGATGCTGCAAAGTGTGCTTGGCAAAAGTGAGGTACCACATTGCTGTCTTCCAAAGCTGCTGTGGAAAGAAACCTCTTCTTTTTTACTTAAAGCAATAAATAAATTTGTTTTGTAAGGTTTGCAAATAAAGGGCTCTTCCAAAACATAATGAAGGCTCAATAAATACATTTGGTTGTTTTATGTTCCAGGATGTTGTTGACTTAGCAGGGTGATGCTACTTGAATATAACTTGTGAGAAACAGGACTAGTCAAGTCCTAGACAGTAGAAATTCACTGAAGTGCATTGTGGTTACAGATCTTATGTTTGCACTCTCTAAACAAATTAGGGATGAATGTCATCTCTATTGAATAGTATTTCAAAGAACCAAAGCAATCAGCTATTTAGGTTATAGCCTTCTAATAAAAGTGGGACAGATGTGTACGTGTACTTTTAAAAGAGAGTAGATTGCCTAAAGCAGCTATTTTTCTTTTACAGGATTTCTCCAGTAAAATTGCCTTACTTAATATATAACAATATCCTGGTGTGCATTTGCAGGTTAGTTGTTTGATACGGAAATTTGATGTGTTGTTCCAGATGCAGTCTTTTTCTTCACTAGAAAAAAAAACCAAAAACCAAAACACAATGCTTTTGTTCTGTAATAATCTGTTTTCTTTTCCCCACAGTTAGGTGCTATTAAAGAGAAGTTGCCAAGGTTAGATGAGCATTTTATTCTTTTTGGTTCTTTAACAAAAATGAGAGTAGGACCATTTTGTAGTTTTTGCATAGTTCTCAAGAAAAATGAGTTTGCGGTCCCAAGAGAGAGAAATTGCAAAAGAAAACTGTGTATATTGGGATTTCTGCCCTTCTGAAAGCGTCCAGACTGTCTTAATCACCTTGGACAGTTTGTTCCACTCTTTTTGTGACAATTCACCCTCCTACCTACATTCTGGTTTTTATCTCTTTTCTTTGGTGTTTTTCACCCAACCTAAATTCAAATGGGAGGGAACTCTTCATTATGTCTGTTTGCAGAATGTGACTGATGCCATTAGAGCCATGTGAATAATCAATGCTAACATACATACTGTTTTCTTTCTACAGACCAGATAACAAAAGGAGATCTGGAAAATGTGCTGCAAAAGTTCATAGGGGACATAATGCAGGTTCCTCCACTGTAAGTTCCACAATATTCATATACTCTTGGCACATATGTTTAGCTGTTGGAACGTGCCAACAGAAGTCAGTTCTCTTAGGAGAAAAAAAAATAGACACATTTTGGCAAGAGGCTTGAGGCAAGGCAGTCTGAGGATTTCAATGATTGCAGGTCATGCCTATTTGAACATCAAGCACAAATGGTGACTTGGAGTCTGTGGGTTATTGGGGTAAATGTAAAACTGTGAAGCAGTCTTAAATGGCTTAGAGGGGTTGGTGGGTTCTATCCTGTCTTTCAGTTAGAAAGCAAAGCTCTGAGTCTTTAATTTTATCTGTGGGGTAAGGAGAGGCTTACTGACATCTGTGTGAAGTGCCTTAAATGACTTTGAATTAGTTTTCTGAAAACTTAGGGTGTGAATGAGCGATGAATGACTGAGCTTCTGTAGCTCAGCAGATTTCTTCTAGTCAGGTGAGCCATAGTAGCTGGCGATGTGCAAGCTTTTTAGCTTGTGACAGGTGGCTTTTATGGTGATTTAAGCTAACATGCTTTCCTTTGCATTTACAATGGGTCGGTTACTGTGGTTCCAATGTGAGCCCCGCGAGGTCAGTAATTCAGTGAGTGTTCTGCTTCACATGACCTGTTTCAAATTACCCTCTGCTAATATGAGCAAGATCTTCTTTGATTTTTCTGCGGTCATCTTTCTGTCAAGACCAAAGTTGGAGCTTTGGATAAAATTCCGTGTAATCAGTGAAATTAGGTTTTTCCCTCTATAGTGGTGCCCTAAACACCCTAGAACAAGGCTACATAACTTGGCAGTTGCTGTTTGGGGAAGACCCTATTGTGAGACGAGGAAAGGCACAAGGCAGATTTCCAGGGGTTGCCTGCGCAGCTCCCAGTGCTCAGCTCAGCACAACACTGCCAGAGAGGACGCCCCGCAGACTGCTGAGAGACAGCGGGGCACAGGCAGCTGCAAGTGTTGTACCCCTTATAGAAACACTTGGTTTTCATAAACTACCAATTCACTGATGAAACACTTTTAAATCTCTACAGCAACAGATAAATACAGGACCATCTCTTGTTTTCCAGTTTATTTAGCTGCTGGCGAATGAGATGATTTCTGTCTCCGAGAGATTTCAGAAGCACTTGCTAGGTTGTGGGGTTTTTTCTTGTTTTGTTTTTTTGTTTGGTTTGGTTTGGTTTTTTGGGTTTTTTTGGTTTTTTTTGGTGATCACTTGGAGAGGATTAGAAGGGTAAAATGTATGCTGCTGTAGTACAATATTAACAGGATCTGGAGGATGGGAAGCTTGTTCTGTTACAACCGTATGACACAAATTTTCATGCTCTATCTGATCAGCTATTCTGCTTTGAAGAAGGATGGAGAAAGGCTGTCAACTCTGATGAAGAGAGGAGAAGCAGTTGAAGCAAAGCCTGCTCGGCCAGTACGAGTGTACAACCTCTCTCTCCAGCAGTTCCAGCCACCACTGTTCACACTGGGTAAAGGCCAAAGAATGTTACATAGAATGATGCCCCCAGCTTGTTAGTGTTTATTTACACTCAGAATGGGACTAAGATAGTGAAATGGGTTTCATTTCCCTCAGCTACTTATTTTGGTGTGAGCCCATGTGTGGAGACTTTCACTGTGCAGTAAAAGCACCATATTCTGGTTTTAAGTTAAGCTGATTATATGTAATCTTCCTGTGAGGGAAAATTCTGGGAGGCTGGTCAGGGGATTATTTGCATCTGTCCATGATCTTGCAACCTCCAGCTCACTCCTCCTTTCTCAGGTCTACTTTGCCCATTCTTTTACCCAAGTGCCCAGACCTGCTGGCTTCTCTCCCAGGGTGCACTTCAGTATCAGTTACTGTCAGGCCTTGTTCTCGGTTGAGGAGGCAGGACCTTGTCCTTCCTTCTGTTATGTATGAAAAAACTTGGGTAGTACATTAAGAAGCACATGAATAAATAAACCAAAAAGACTTGTCGATGTTTGATGCTACGTGAGGTCAGGATAATGTCTTGCATTGATCAACTACCTAGCTGACCCATAGTCCTCTGGTGGGCCAGATGTTCTATGATGAGCAGGTATGAGTGACAGAACTCAGTGCTGTGTTACTTCAGCCCTTACTTTATGGTTGGGTGGCTGGCAGCTGATCACTGGCACAGAGGGAAGGGAAGGGCTGAGAGAGCAGGGAAAGTTCTCGTGGAGGTTTAAAATTTTATTGGTGCTGCCTGTGAGCAGTATCTTAAAAGCACCGATAGCCAGTTTAGAATATACTTGAAATAACTTGTTTTCGTCATTAGAAATATGAAACAACCTTCTGAAACCTTTAAAATAAATAGCACTGAAGCATTTGTTAACATACCACAGCAAGTGCTTTATTTCTAGTGAGTTAGTTCAGTTGCCATTGTATTTGCTTTCTCTCCTGTCTGGGTTAGCAATCTCACCCGCACATATGTTACAGGATGAATAATTGATGTTGCATCCTATAAATATTTTATCACTGGGTTGTTTGCTTAGCGCATTTTTACATTTATGTGGGGGCATGGTTTCTATGTAAAGTAGATTTTTACATTGCATTGGCAATTTATCATGTCACGTTAACATTCCAGATGTTGAATGTGGTGGTGGCTTTTATGTCAGGAGCCTGGTCAGTGACATTGGCAAAGGTAGGCATGAAAAAAACTCGTGGAGGTTTAAGGAATGAATGTGTCTCTTTAAGGAAAAATATTGTCATTTTCTGTATCTCCAGTGACCAGACCTATGTGTTATTTTGCAGAACTGTAGTGGTATCACTTGTTTTTTGTATAATACACTATTTTCCTTTGGAGCTTGGAGTGAAGGCTAAATAGCCACAGGACCTTGGGGGCTGGGTGATAAAAATTGAGCAAGTAATAGCACTGAGCAAGATAAAACAAGGCAAGGTGGGGATTTTTTTTTTTTATCTCCTCCATATGTTAAACCTAATTCAGATTAAAAGTGAGAAGAAGAGGAAAGATACTGTCTTTTTAAATGTTTTTCATCAGATTTTGAAAACAGATTGCACAGAACATTATCATGCACATAATAAACTCTATCTGCTGGAAAGACTTCTACATTTCTGATGATTTTTCTAGTGTTTTCTTTTTCCTTTGCCTGAACTGTGGTTTTGCTTTCCCACAGCGTTATTTGTCTTGTGCTCTGTATCTGTCAAACTGCATGATGGAGAACAGATAATACATTTAATTTTTTTTTTAATGATACATTTGCAGATCAAGAATGCAAGTGATGTGGGATAACCCTGTGAATTTCTATGTTGTTATTTGTACTTAGGCAAGTCAAAGATGCTGTTACAGCCTTCTGAGCATATTGGCTTATGCTTAGTCCTTCAGAATGGCAGACCAAGATAAAGTCTGTCCTCTGCTGCTTTCTTTTCAAAAATTTAAAATGCAGTAGAAATCTTCCTGCATCAGAAAGGAAAGGAGAGAATATTTTAGTATACCTGTGTCCTTACAGGTCATCTCTGGTTGTTGTTATGTTTTATACCCCTCATTTTGTAATTCTGTCCTGCTGGTATTTATTTAACATATCGGAGCATTTGTTTGTGTCTTTTAATTTTTCCTTGTCTTAGTTTATATTGTCCTGATAGGCAGCACAGGATTAAATGTCAAAAATCCTCCTTGAAGGCAAAAGGCGCTAAAGCCTCAGAGTCTGTGGAAAAATAGTACATGGTCTGCTAAATCACTTGTGAATACAGAATGTTCTGCTTATGTCTAATGTCATTATTTCCCCTTTTTCCTTCTGATTTAAATCTGGAAAATCTTTTGACAACGTTCTCTCAGATTTTGAGCCCTTTGCTACACCGGAGATCTATTGAAATTAAAGGAATTCCTTGGCTCAAATTTAAGAAGATATAATTGACTGATAAAACTTCATGAACTTCCTTCTCAAACAAAGCGGAATAATGTAGAAAGCTACATGTAAAAATACATTTAAAATGAGTTGCAAATAGTTAAACCTGACCATGCACTTTTTTGAAATCCTCTTTTCTCCTTCGCCGTAGAACTCTCTACCTGTGCCACTATGCAAGAGCTGACCCGCACCAAACAGGGGCCATTCACGCTAGAGGAGCATGCCCTTCATGAAGACAAATGGACAATTGATGAAATTGCACGATCCTTAGAGCATTGCACATCTCTTCTCCCGGCAGAGCCATCTCATAAAAAATTGAAGACAGAGCATCCTGGTGAAACTGCCGTGAGCTGTGAAGATAAGTGATAAGTTGGGTCAAGGAAAAAGACTGAATGATTGAGACATTTTAAGATTGGATTTGGATTGTCTTGCCTCCTGTGTAAATTTACAAGTCTGTACTGGGAGGGTGGCAGACTGCAGAGCAAGAAAAATGGTTCTTTTGTTTTCTGAGGTTAGAACAGGCACTGAAAATATCCAGCGCTTGCTCTTTCCTGATCTGTTTATTTTCCTTCTTGCACACTGTAAATGGGTCTGACACTGATGTCAAGTCTTTTGAAACTTTTAAAGAACTTTTAGGGTGCCATGCAGCTGTGCTTGCTAATTCCTCAATAAAAAAAATTATGAAACTTAAGGTTTGATAAATGTGCTCAAATTCTTTTTTTTCTTTATAGCTATTAATTAAACCCTGAAATACCGTGGTGACAAGACTGTCATAGCTTAGAGGATACAAGAAGGTGGTGTGGCAGTTTGCTTTCTTGAAATCCATTTCAATAAATGTCAATTTAACTGTAGTTTTTCCTATGCGGATTGTTCTTTCAGTCAAATGTTCTCTAGAGTGCATTGAATGTAGATGCTAGTATTTTACATTAAGTCTGAAATACCGGTGTAAGTGCATAGTTTTAAGTATAAACAATCCCCGAAGATAACTGTTTGATAACAACTGCTCTGAAGAGTGCATTCATCATTACAGGTGTACGTATCTTATTCTGGTACAATGTCCAGATTTAATTTAAAGTATCCATAATTTAAAGTATAGTTGACTGTTATACCCTTCATAGGGCCTGTGGAATTTACTTTTGCCATCTGTGTGGTGTTTGAGCTGTCTCTGTGGTTTGGGTAGAAGGCTGAGGTGCTTCTGGCCTTTGACTGGATATGGTCCTGACTGGGCAGGAGAGGGACCCACCAGCAAGGATCCTCGCTGAAACCATTTTAATTCACTGGGGCAGAGGGGGCCTGTTCTGAAGTTCGTGTAGAGAGAAGAATTTGATTGCACTGATTATTTCTCACCACTGCTACCCCTGGGATTTTCAAAAGGGCTAAAAGCCAGTGCTTTGAGAATGCTAAAAGGCACCCCAGTTTGTTTCCATGTATGTAATGGACCATCCTAAAAGGACTTCCCTGTGTGTCCCCATACACATTAGTAGGAGCTCTATTTTCCTCTTGTAACGGGACACACGAATAGTTTAAACACGTGAGTGACTTCTGAGAGAATGCCCTGCTTTTGAAATTGTCACTGAAATGTCACCGAAGAGGAGTGGCCTGGCTGCTGTTGCGGGTCTATCCTGCTGCTGGGCTTTGTACAGCTCCTCCACCTTTGGGCTTTGGTGCTGGAGCATGGGGACTTGACGCTGTGAGTGACCAAATGCTGTGAAGTCAAGAGTTTGTGCTTGGCTGAGGGTGTAACTTTGTAAAAGAGACGTGAAAATTTCATTTAACACTCTGTGTTAATGGACTTGCTACTTTGTGCGGTAAGTTATCTTGGTAGCTAATTATTGCTTAAAAGAAGTTGAGGTTTATTCCCAACTCGACCTGAATCTCCACATGCTGCATTTTATGTCTTTGTCTGCACCTTACAAAAAGCAATTTCTCTGTGTGCTGGTATTAAGTGAAATGATCAAGTTCCAACCTTACTTTCAACCTAAGGAAAGAAATAAAAATCCTAAAGTTTCTCATTGCAGGATACCTTTCCAGACATCTATAGGGCTTTTTGTTTTCTATAAAATAAGAAACTGAACTCTATGCAAGATTAATGGAGCTTTTGTGTAGAGGGAGGATAGAGTTTGTTTTATTGTTCAGTAAACAGACAGTTTTCTTCTTTTGTATCATCTTATAAAGAACTTAAGGTAAACGATGAAAGTACCACAAGCAAATTGAAATGTTAGAGCACTGCAGCAGCATATTTAAAGTACAATATGGATGAACTAATCATTGTAAGATATTTTTGTTTCAGAGGTGGGAGAAAAGAGTTGTGATCAGTAAGAGAGCAGTGAGAGATTTGAGTTGTTTCTTTTCAGGGTGGGTGTTTTGGTACTTTGGATAGGAACAGAGAAGAAAGATTATTTCCTAAAGAGATCAAATAAAGCAGAAAACATCATTTTCCAGTATACTTGTCTTGAATGATCAAAGACTTTGATTGAAACACAGCTGCTCTTATTGTCTAAATCTGTTTTTTCCAATAACCTAATTTATGTTATCCCTCTGGTCTTCTGGATTAAGTTCTCATTTTCTTTATTTATCTTTCTGCTCTTTTAAAAATAGCCCAGTAGATGTGACTCTGTTAGTCTTCTTGTTTCATCTACAGGGATTTGTTTCTTCAAAAATTAGTGCTATTGAGAAATCCTTCTATTAATAAGGTACATTTGTATACAGTGTTATAAGTGTCTAGCACATTTTGTATCTCATCTGTTTGTTTAATGCTCACCATGGCTTTCTTGCTATTCCTTGTAAGACCCCCTGTTATTTTTAATTTCAAAAGGAGAATTATATTTTCATCAGCTTTCAGTTAGCTTGCAACTGGTCTGTTGCAATTATTGCTAACAGATCTGTGATCCTGGCAAGACAGGATCTGTTCCATAGCCTAGTCGCTCGAGAGAATGAAATGACAATCAAAAGAAAGCATCTTGTTGACATCAGCAGGTTTTGACTTAGCCTGCAAGTCCTGATACGTATAGAAAATGTAGGGAGAGGAGGAAGGCAGTTGTACACATTCAGGTGTGTAGATGATGTTTACAAAGACTGGAGGCATCTTTCAATTTACAAATGCAACTTCCCTCAATGCTTTTATTCCTCTGAAGCCAGTAGAGGCTTTCACCAGCTCTAGTTAGAATTTTTTTTCTCCTGGGATTCCTCTTATCTTCCCCAACACCAGGTTCTGTCACCTCCAGAAATAAATGCAGAACATCTCCAATGACAAACTTCTCCCCACATAACTTGTACTGAGCTACAGATACCATTTCACTTATGGGATGAGTAGCAAGTATGTCTGGTTGCAGTTGTAAAAGGGTGGATAGCACACACATCTATGGCAGAGAGCAAATAGCTGTTCCTGGAAGACACAGCGTGAAGAGCGCGTAAAGTGAACAAATTATGCAATAAGAGCTCATTTTATGACCACTCGAATGCTCTGCCCCAGGTCCCCCTCTGCTCTAATGAGTAAGAAATCTGTTAGTCCCAATGGACAGTAACTGGGAAGCCACTGAAAAAATCTAGGAGTAGCTTTTTTTAGATCTGTTTTAATGAGTGTTTAACCCAGTATCTTGAAACTATCCAGATCTGGAAATAAGTGTTGTGTTCCCATGGGAACCTAGCGAAATACTCATTTTAACTGTTTTATTCTTACCAGCATGCACATCCTTGAGATACTAGTATACAGAATTGTGGTATAGCCACAGAAAAACATCGTTTTTTCAAGAACAAAATATCCTGGATCTTGATTACCGACAGTCACGATACCTCAACATTAAGGGCTATTTAGAGTGAGAGGAAAAGTGTGTATACAGTATTTCGGAGACTAGAAGAAGATTTAGTACTGAGTGCCCAGCTGAGACAAACAGTAGTTAATAGGAATTTTATGCTACTCTGGCCAGAAAATCTTCATGTGTCTGTGATTTACCGTTTAGAAGATATCCTTGACACAGACTGAAAGTCTGGTCTTATTTTAACGAGTGTTTTTCATGGAGAAATTCCTGGTAGAAAAGCGTGTCCTGCTTTTTGATCTGAATATTGTCCCTCTTGAATTTGGACTTGGGATCTTTAGTCTGTAGCAATATTTTATGTGATCTGGCTCTGCTGCTGATGCTGCTTCAGGCAGATTGACAAGGGCTTCATCATTTATCTCCTCCTAATGCCTCTGCCTGGCTGGCTCTCTTTCTTCTTTCTTTAAATGGTAGTTTTTCTGTGCGCTTCATAATATATTTCTGCTGCCAGCGTGTTAAGCACTTTTTTAATACTTTTTAAGCAAAATCAATACGGTCTTTATATATATGTAAAAATAAATCAAATCTGAGCCATTAGCAAAATATTCTAGGAGTGCCTTCATCAATAATTAAGCATTTAGCATGTTACCCTGCAGTTCTGTTTTTGATTTATATGTTTATTAGAAGAAAATAAAGTCAAACTTTATCCTTGAATTTTGGGATACCTTAGGATTTTGTTTTTTGGTGTAATAGATGGTGAAGTTTCTATTCTGAGCGGGAATGGCACTGAGACTTCAATGGCTGGGGTCATTCTGTTTGCTTGGCAGTCAAGGAATCAGTTGGCAACAGGATGAATTTTGTTAAAAAGGCTTTAGAGAGACAAAGCAGGAATGCACGTGTGTGCGTGTCAGAGTGTGACCGCAATATTCAACCAGAGGCAAGTCATAGAGATGGTGAATGGAGTCAGCCAGCCTGGAAAAATTACTGTCCCTGTTAAAAAGCAGTCAGTGTTTCTAATAGCCATGAGTTTAATTTGCTTCTTTGTGAGACCTGGTTAAGGAAATCTCCAGTACTTCAGAGCACGTTGAACAAGCAGGTTTATCGTCTGGATGCTGAGGTCTCCACTGCGGGCGATGAGATGGCAAATCTTTTCTTACTGTCTCAGGGATCAACTGCTGAGATCGTGTAGGTATTAAACAGGCAAAGTAGGAAATTGTAATTGGGAGCGGATGGTTTCAGTGCTCAGGATGAAAAATTGACTATATTGCAAGAAGAAAACCATATTTTATTTTTCCAGTTCTGGTTTGGGGGAGGTGTTGGCGACACTGCCATGGCTCAGAGAAAGTATTAGCATGGCTGCCTGAGAAAAGCCTAATGTTTTTGTTATGAGTGTGAATGTCTTGGGCGTTAATCCTCTTCCCTCCTCACCTCTAGCTCCAAGAACTGGGGTTAAATCAGAGCAGCAGCTTCTCCTCCACTCCTGTGTCTCATTGCAGTGTGTGTTGTGGATGCTGAAAGAACCCTGTGCTCAGACTGGGGGCTGTGAAAGGGCTTGTGTGGCTTGTCCCAGAAGTTGACAGTAACAGAATGAGTAGGACGAGAAATGAGGTGATGGAATTTGTAGTATAAGCACACAAATGTCTCTACAGCCTGCAAAATAGCCTTCCTCTTCCCAGATGTATTCATCTTAGGTTACAGTTCTATGCCTGGCCTTTCCTTTTTGCATCCCATTAACTTATCTGCTGTTTGACACGGTTCATCCTAAAGCTCTCATCCTCTCCTTGGGAAGGCGTGGAGCAAAACCACGTCATTTCTGAGGGGACAAGAAAGCTGGTAACGAAGTAGAACTGAAAAGGATGAGGTGTGTCTGGTCCCTTTCTTGCTCTCCACTTTGCATAAGAAAGACGTAGTCCTGAATGCTTTAGTACCATTCCTCCAGGATTATTTTAGATATTTCAGAATTAAGTACTTCAAAGTCAGATCTGCAGCTGAGTGAATGCATTAGAAACAAAATACATCGTTTCACAGATGTCACGCTACTTTTAGTGGCTTCAGAACATGATTTTACAGCTTAAAAGGGGGGGTGGGTAGAAGAGGAATGGCAAGAGGTAAATGCATATTTCAGTTGCTGCGTTTCTGAAATAGATGAACTTATTTTAGGTAATCATGTAAGAAAATACATTAAGTATTTTAATGGAGAAAAGCTGAAGAGAAAGGACACAATTTTTACTACCTTTTCTGTTTCTTCTAGCACATAAAACAATTAGCTTAAATGCATCATTTCAAAGCTTAAGAAGCTTTTGTGTGGAAATGCATGAGAGGCTGTTACTGTATGTTGATGTGAAAAAAAGCATTTATTTTCATTTCAGTGGTTGAAAAGATGAGTCTCCTATGATGCCCTTCAAAAGGCAGTGTTTTACCTTGCTTATATTGAATTGCTGTGAATCCTTAGCGTAAGTTATTCTTTCATGAGTGGTAGGTTCGTGTTAAATCATTTCCTGCAGCTGGCTTTCCTAGGGGTCAACAAATCTGTTTCAAGTGTTGCGGGTACAGAATGCACATTCCCACTGTAAATGGAACATTGTGTACACACACACTACATGTATTTTAAAACAAGATTGATTCTCTGTAATCTTTGTTATGCAGATTGCTCCTTTAGTGAAACGTTATCCAGACCACGTTAAACCTGGGTGCTGCTTTGCTGCATTGCTTTGTATGCAGTTTCTTTTTATTTTATACTCTGATTTGACAACGGGCGCTGGCAGAATGTTGATAAATTATTTTTTTTTCTTGTCCAGGTGATTAATGTGACCCAGCTGCTGCTTATGCACAGGGAAATCAGTGGCTTTAACTTCTGCACTTACTAGTCAGGATTTCCTAGTGCTGTGCCCTGCATCTCTGCCAGAGCAGCCAGCAGCACTGGCCCGAAGCAGCTCGTGTCCACCTCATTTGTCCCTTTCACGGACTGGGATGTGAAGTGTTGGTGGTGCAGACTCTGTGCAAATGAACTGGACTGTGTAAGGAGAAGGCCATATGTCTCGTCATATTGCTCAGCGAACCTCCAGCAAAAGACAGAGGAGACAACAGGGGACAGTGGCGTTCTGGGCCTCCTCCCTCCGAGGAAGAGTTGGTGGAAAACCTCAGTGAGGTCTATGGGTTCGTAGCAAACTTAAAGCCTGTGATGATTTCTCTTGACATCAATGAAATTACTGCTTTCCTGGTTTACTAAATTATGTAAATTATTACACACTGAATTAAGGCCTTATGTATTTCATTTTCATCTGTCTTGGTTGCTGTTTTGGGTGGGTTTTTGTTGTTGTTTTTTGTTTGCTTGTTTTTAGCAATGCAAACCAATGGATTGAAAAATTGGTATTTATCTTTACAGGAGAAAAAATGAGTAAAATAAATATTAATGGTGTGGCACAACACTTAGAGTTGTTCCATATCTAATGAATATGTAGCAGTTCTATTTTCTACCTAAAAACAAACACAGAAAAATTGTCAGAATAGAATTAGTGTTATTTTTTAAAAATGTGTTTATCTAGCAAATGCATTTCTCTAGAGAATGCTATTAAGGGCTGCACAGGATGGAGAAACCTATTTATTGAGTGTGCTGGTGATCTGTTTCTAGAGTTAGGAGCATGTAACTTGTATTGAATTCCATACCATTTCCCTGCACCAGTTTGATTTGTTCTCCTCTGCTGTGTTGTAGATGTTTATTACTGGAAGGAGTCCAGTGGAAATCCAGAGTACTCATCCACACTCTGCCTTGATTAATCAAGGCTGGTCCTTTAGAATTGCATAGAAGTGACCCAGAAATAAGCCATTCAGCCACAGACAAGGCAGTATATGATTAGGATTTGATTAGGATTAGGATTTAATCTATCTAGTTATCTTTTTTAATTGATCTAGAGGCAGAGCATGTTTTATGGCTGCAAAGGAAGACAAAGTCCAGCAGGATAGCATTTCCCATGCACGTGCGATGTGATCCTGAAGGCACCAAACCAGGCAGCTTTTCCAAGGAAGAGCATCTTTTAGAAGAGCATCCAGCCTTTGGATCACAGGAGTTAAGGTCCCACCATTTTTCTGTATCAAAATAATTGAGTAAGCTTTCCACCTCTCCTTTGCTAAAGGAGCTGACTGATTCTGTTTTACTCTTGCATTGCAAGGCTGTTTTTCGAGCTGCTCAATCAGCTGTTGAAATTTCTGCAGTTTTTGGTCACACATCAGCTTCGTTTCGGAGAGCTCCTCCGGCACTCCCTTTTGGTTTTCTTAGCTCGTTTCATTTGGAAAAACATAAGAGGGAATGCCTGGCAGCATCTCTTTTGTTACCGGCATAGACGTTGTGCTTTGTGGCTGCTCTTGGGTGAGACAAAGCCGGCAGTGGGAGAGAGCCCTGTGTAAGAAAACCCGCACCTTTCTCTTGGCACCTTCTACAAGGTGTTCGTGCTTGTTTTTCTCCAGCTGGACAGCCCCTCCCAACCCCGTCTGCTCCCTGGTACCCAAGAATCATTTATATCTCACTGCAACAACCTAAGGGGTTCATAACTAGCCCAAGGCTATGAAGCAAAGTTACAGTCTGGGGATGTTGCTGTTTTCTGAAGAGAAGGAAAAATTGGCCAGGAGCAAGTAATTGTGGAGTGGCAGAAACAACCGGGAATTTTTGGTAAATCAAGAAAAATGGCTGGTGTCTGAAAGCACTGGTGTGGTACAAGGCTGGAAAAAAGTGAGATTTGGCTTTTGGGGGTGTTGTAGAGCATTTAGCTTTGTTCTTTCTTAACGATGTTACAGCGCTCTCAGGAACCTGGCTTATTGGTATAAAGACAAATCCAGTTGCAGGTTCGGGGAAGCTCAATTGATAGAGTGTTTGTTTATTTTCTGGCAAACTTTTGTGTATTTATATATCCTTAAATGCAGGAGGTAATCAGAAAATTCACACTTGCGCGTGCACCTTTCCTGGTGCCCTTTCCAGAGACCTGAGCTCCAAGAGCAGGGAATACCCTGGGGGTCCCCTGCAGCTCCTTTTGATGGGGTGCAGGGTAATTGCTCAGGAGGACGTGGGCATTTTAGGGAAGGGGAGGGCTGTGAGTAAAAAAACCTCTTCAGACACCATGTTAGTGTGTTTAATCATTCAGTGAGGAAAAGGGCTTTTTCAGTATTTATTTCGAAGTAAGGTCAACTCAGTAACTTTTACATTATATATGAGCCAAGCAGCACGCATCTTCTTGCTTTCTGGAGATTTATTTGACCCGAAGACACCAGTGAGAAGCTGTTGTCAAGTGAAGAAAACACTTTGTCTTCCACAAAACTGATAAAACACCAGCTGTGTACCCACTACAGAAGAAATTTTAGTCTGCCTTCAGGTGTACATTTACCTGAATTCATTGGCATAAAGGAATATAAAACTTTCTGATGTGTCAGCTTGTTTCATTCCCCAGAATGTTTTCTCGTTATGGGGGGTTGCTTCGTTGCCATAATTATAATTTGATCCTATTGCTATATGCATTGCAGTGTATGACTGCAGAGAGGGGCGCAGTTCTTGACCCTAAAATGTACAATCTACTGACTACAGCATAAGCATCTGACCTGATGAGCTGAATGGTAAATACAGAGAACATCTCAACTGCTTTTTTTTTTTTTTATTTTGACAAGTATGAGAAGCCTTAAAAAGAAAGTGAATA
>VWYH01006012.1:0-100513 GCA_013399365.1 Pampusana beccarii
GCCTCCCCTCAGCGCGGGGCCGCCACAAGAAAGGCCGGGCCGGGCCCGTCCCCGCGCCGCGGCAGGGCCCAGCTGCCAGAACCCTGCCCGCAACTCGACGCCCGACCCTCTCTCGGCCCTCCCGCCGCCGAGCGAGCCAAGGAGGCGCAGACACTCACCGTCGCCAAGCGCTGAGTCCTGCGGGCCGCGAGGAAAGCGCTGTTCCCGGCCGCGGCGGCAATGGCTGCCGTGCTCCTGCGAGAGACCAGCACCGCCGCGCGCCCCCAACGGATGCTGCGCAACCGCCAACGCCCGACTCCAACTCCCAGCGTGCCCCGCGGCGGGCTCGGCCGCGCTCCGCCCCGGGGCGGCCCCGTTGCACGCTGGGAGGTGTAGGCGCTGGGACCCGTCAGTCGCTGGGCTCGGCCGGCTCGTTTGAGCAGGCGCTGTGGGGGAGTTTTGTGGGGATGAGGGTGCCCGAGGCGGGCGGCTTGTGGCTGGGAGAGGGGTGCCGGGGCGTGCAGCGGGCGGGGGCGGGCTGCAGCCCTGTTAGGTTGAGCTGCGAGGTCAGGTCGTTGGGTCAGGGAGAGGCCGAGGGGGCTCCTGGCGCGACCAGGCCCGGGCTGTGGGGTGGGAGCGAGCGGGGAGCCAGCGCTTGCCTGGAGCACCCTGAAGTAAACCGCACTGCGCTCCCGATGGGGTGGCGCTGTGTGTGTGCATCCCTGCCCGCCTGCTGCTGTCCCCTGGTCGCTCTGCTTCGAGCTGAACTGTCTGACTTTTGACCAAGACACGGAAAAAAAAGATGGGCCTGTGTACTGGTTAATGAGTGGAGCAGCGAAGGCACACACCCAGAGAGCTACACGTTAGCTCAGCAACCACAGTTCTGCCGACAACAGTTGGCTGCGGCCAGCCCCAAACTGCCACCACTGTGCTCTCTTCCGCACAGAGAATTAGGCTGCTTTGGATAAAACCGCAATACTGTTGCTGTGGCGGACACCAGGGGGAAACCTTGGGTGAGGAAAAGTGGCTGGTGAAGCTACAGGTTTGTGTGGAAGCGGCAGTTTTCGCGTGCGTATACATGGAGCACACTACTTTTCTGGTTTAGTGGTGTCTGAGATGAACTTATTTTATGGAATTCTTACTGTGTAATTCATGACAGCTCACAGGATGATGAGCAAACCAGAAATTGTTATCCATTTCTTCAGTATAGTATAGCCTGTTTAACCTTCACTGTCCAAATGCTTAAAATATAGCTACAGTTTGTTTTGCCTGTTTTTTCCCTCATCTGATAGCATTGTGTCTGCATTTCCTAATTTAACTCAGAGTGAATCTGTAAGTTACATTTATGACACTATATGTTAGATTCTGGCATAATTCAAATTTCTTGCCCTCTATTCTTTAGGATGGAGAAAACCTATACATTCAGCATCCATAATAAACAGAATCATTTAGGTTGGAAAGGACCCCTTGAGACCATCTGGCCCAACCCCCCAAGGTTGCCCAGGACCATGTCCACTCAGCTTCTTAATATCTCCACAGATGGAGGCTCCACAACCTCTCTGCACAACCAGATCCAGTGTTTGACCACCCTTACAGTAAAAAACTGTTTTCTTCTGTTCAGATGAAATTTCATGGTTTTTAATTGTCAGTGGACGCTTCTGAGAAGAATCTGGCTCCCTCCTCTTTGTTCCCTCCCATCAGGCAGTTACACACATTCAGCCTCTCCAGGCTGAGCAGTCCTAGCTCCCTCAGGCTCTCCTTATATGAGAGATGCTCCAGTCCTGCAATCATCTTTGTGGCCCTGTGCTGGGCTTGCTCCAGTAAGCCCATGACTCTTTTGTACTGGGGAGCCCAGCAGAGGACACCACGCTCCAGGTGTGGACTTACCAGTGCTGAGTAGAGGGGAAAGATCATTGCCCTTGACCTTCCAGCCATACTCTGCCAGGATGCTGTTGGTGTTTGCCACAAGGCAACTACTGTGAACTCTTTTTGTTAGAAAATGGAGTAACATGACAGCTTAACAAAGCTAACTGTGGTTAAAAAAAAAAGGGGGTTGCTGTAGCTTACATATGCCTTACAACTTTCAATACAATGTTCAGTTGTAAGGCTGTTTTACTTCTTTATTTGATAAGACCATCCAGGACACTCAAAGTGACAGCCCTGTGATGCCTCCTATGCAAATTCTGTGTAGGTAGAGCTGGACTGTTACAGCAGAGTCTCTGTATGCTCAAATTGCTGTCTGAGAAGCTCAGAAGCGGAAAAAAGCTCCTTAGGTGGCAGTCTTGGAATGGTATGGGAATAATAGGGATTTCAGCTACTGGCAATAATGAAGACAAATCATACCGTAAGCCAAATTAAAGCTTTTTTGGTTTTATCCTGCATCTTTGCAGCCTCTAGGATCATGTCAGTGGGGAAGAATGCTGCTGTGTCCCTGGAACACAGCTCTGGCTGCTCTGGTGCTGCCTGAGCCAGGCTGGAGTCCCACTTTCCCTTTCTTGGTTGTGGACACTCTGCACGGGTTGTAAAAGGCATGAAATATATCATTAGAAGAATCTGCAGCATTACCCCTCATATGTGGGTAGCGTTTCTGGAAGCTATCATGTGCAAAATCAACTTTTGTAATAGAGCTGTATTTTAGTTTCCTCGTTATTTTGCTTGCACAAAAGGATTGGTCTCTCGGGAGACCATCTGAAAGCCCTCTGGGAACTATTAGCATCCTGACTGCACACCTACGAATGTAGACAAATACTCAGCTGGAATCAGGATACTTAAAAAACACGATCTGTTTATTGCCGAAGTAAATGAACTGCTTTCTTGTTTCCCTGAAGAAGACATTTTATTTCCTCTGTGGTAGAAAGCAGGGTGCTGTGATTCCGTACCACAGATTAGATATTATGATTTATTCAATTAAGAAGTAGCAGGAGATAAATTCTTCATTAAAGTGTGGTGGTGTTTGAATGTGCTTAATAATAAATAAGGTATAAAATGCTTTCTCAACTCTGCTGTTTAAATTAGTCATTTGTTTTAGGCAAATCTGTACAACGAAAGCCACAGGGTTCATACAGAAAGCAAGGACAGCAATTAAGGAACTGGGGGGAATAGTCTGGGAAAAGGTTTGAAATAGTTGTGGGAGGAGTGCAGCACGTAGACTGGAATGTGACAGAGCTGGGCTCAGTTTCTGCTCTGCCGCAGACCTCTCTGAGGACCACAGGCAAGTCACTTCTGGATGGAGGCAATAACTACTCAGTTGCCCGCGCTGCAGCGCCTAAAGCAGGGAGGTACCAGCTGCCGAGAGGGAATCCAGCACCTAGAGCCAGGTCTTGCACAGAGACTTTACACCTGGGGACCAGAAATGTCCACATGCTAGTGAGTGAGCGAGGAGCTGCTAGGAAGCAGTGTTGAGAGAGGTAGGTCTTAATGTCCTGCCCCCGCGCAGCACGTACACACCTGCCTGCAGCTGGGAAACCAAAGCCTTGTTCCACTTGGGATCCACAGCTCAGAGTTGTCCCAAATGAAAGTGCCAACATCTGTTCCTAGTGAGGACTAACTAGGACTTGTTATTTTCTTTAGCTGCCAAAAGACATGTTGACACCAACAGCTACCTTTTGTAAAATGGCCTGTTGTTTGAAATATCCATCACCCTGGAGGCTTGGGTCCGCTGTCTTCCTCCGACTGAAGATTCAGGCTCCCGCAGAGTGCCCTGATCACAGGCTGAGCCCGCGGTAGCGGAGAAAGGAGGCTCCTTTCATTCAAGTGGCGCCACTGTGGAGCAGGTATCTGAGGGAGAGCGTCAGGGCAGACCTAGTGGCTGGGATGCTGGGAAAAGTGTCCTAGGCTCTGTTTCCCACCCTGAGGCTTTGTTCTGTATTTTGTTCTTTGACTGTTTAACTGAAAATACCTAAAAAATGTCTCTGTCAGAGAACGAAACACAGCATTCCTCCTGCAAACTTATTGCCCAGACCACAAGGGTATGGGTTCATGCTTTCCCTCCTGTTGCTTGGGTGCTTATTCTTTATTTCACAGATGAGCGAGGCTGGGGAGATCCTGGTTAGGGTGTAGTGCTGGGAGGTGGGGATTCCCTGAGGAGGGATGAAGCCTTGAACTTTTATTACTCTCCTTATGTGAAGATCTTTTAGGCAATCAGGCTCTTAGGGAGCAAATGAGTCGCAAACCCATCTTGTGGCTTTGAAAATAAGGCAGCCAGTCTGGCCAGTTTGTACCGCTCTTTGTACACGGGGTGAGGTTTGCGGCCCCAGGCGATGTGGGCTGTTTGTCAGGGGAATGCTCCAGCTCTGATGGGGACTGTCACAGTGGCCCACGTGTCCAGTTGTTTCAATGGCCCTTTCCAGGCCCACCCCAAAGCAGAAATGTGAGCATGCAGAGAAGGCTTAAGTGCAACAGGGAAAAGCCTAGTGAGCAACACCTCCAGATTTGGGCAGCAGCTTAGCAGAGGCTGCTTGGATTGCCATTTTAAATATAGGCTTTATATTTCTACCTTCTAGTGAGATCTAGCTATTTTTCCCCATGTGCTTCTTCATCTGCACAGTGAGAATAAGACTAGATGTTTCCCACAGCAGTGGTGAGAGATCGTGTTTTTCCAGGCAGTATGAGGATCAGGGTCACTGAGGTATTGCAATAGCTAGAGGTCCTTCTTGGTATTTTGCCTGAATGCTTGCTAGGTCACTGGGATGTGAACTATTGACAAGGAGCAAGAAGGTGTAGACAGACTTGCAGAGAAAAGACAGCGATGGGATGCAATGTAATTTTTACCAACGTATTTTCATGCATGTATGTCCCAGAAATCAAAGCAGAGAACAAAACTGAGAAACTATTTCCTGACTGTTGTGTGGTGTCCGGAGACAGGGGAGGAATCCATTTTCATATTTTATTGGTGAGATGCATAGTCTATAGTGGCTGCGAGTCCTCAGCATATAGAAAACATTAATTTTCTTCTTACATTTTCAGTGGGCTTAAATTGCTGAGATTTAAATCTACCTAAAAGAGCCTTATAGAGCATCCCTGTTCAAGAGCTAATCATCCATCTTCATCCCTCGCAATGGCTGACTTCTCTACTGACTGCAGAACACGTTTTCTCGCATGCTGGGGAATTCCCCACGTGCTGGTGAATGCTCTGGTTACCTGTTTGTCTCAGGTTATGCCCTATAGTTTCTTAATCTAGGTTATTTTTTATGCTAAGACTTTCCCAGCAGCTTAGAGCTAATGCAATGGATTTTAAGGGTTTACACAGTGGCAACTCTTTCAGTAGCCAGAGTCACCTCAGCAGTTTGATTAATTCAGCAGGATTAAGCTTTCTTAGTACTTGGCTACTACAGGGGTGGGGGGAATCTGTCCTGCCACAGCATCTGTAGTGCAAGTAATGTTGTAAAAATAATTTTCTTGTTACGATCTGAAAATCATAGCTGCCTTCTCGTTTCCTGACAATGTAATTTTAGTTCAAGCTATTCCTTTTCCCAGCCATTACAGTCACCTTCTTTATTCCTCTCCCTCTCCGTTATCAGCCTGATAAATCCAGTTAGACTGATTCAGCTGGATGGATCCTCTGTAGATGTATGAATGCTTCCTTGAAACCAAGTTCATTCAAGGTTGCAGACCAGTTTCCTTTCATTGTCTTCTGAGACTCCCGGCTCTGTGCCTCTGCTCCCAAACCAGATGCTGGCAGCACTGAAGACATGCAACAGTCACAAGATGGACTTGAGAGGCTTCGGGAAATGTGATTGACATTCTGGCAGGCAACACAGAATCACAGAATGGCAGACTCATATTGTCTAATACAGACCCATGCTGTCTAAGCACTGATGCTTTTTTTGCCCCTGTACTGTCAGACAGTCAGACAGGGGCAGGTACTGAGATGTCAGCAGCCAAAGCAGCCATGAAAGGAAAATGGTTAATTTCTTGGGAAAGCATTATTTCAATTTCCATGCCTGAAAATAGTGAGTATGACAGCCTGATGAAAACAGCTTATCCCTGAATGGGAGATGTGTAGCGGATTGTCCGCTTCTGTTCTTGGCAGGGGAAGGGGCAGTCACTGAGCTCCAAACAGCTGCTTCCAGAGACAAATTTCATCAGGGCTGATGTCAGGACTTGGATAAAGAACAGCATGTTAGCTGCAAAACCATGAGCCGAAACCAAAAAACTGGTTTCAAATTTCAGCATACCAACTGCTGGAGACTGTTAGGCCACACGATTGCAAGATATGTCTCATGCTGCGTATGAGCGAGGTGGACGTGTTGCAGCGTCTGAGTGCTCCTCTTCGGGCTGGGGGGAATGGGAAGGCTCTATCTATAGCCTAGAGGGAGAGACCAGGTCACGTAAAATCTAGCCATTCGTGAAAGGCTGTGCCGCCTATGCAGATGAAATATCAGTATGTGTGCCTAAAATTTCAGACACACAAACTGCCAGTATTTTGAACTCTATTGAACTGCTCAGAAGCACAGGCAAGGCCTTTCTGGTGCTGTTAGCATCTCAACTTCAACAAAGGATGCAGCGCTGTGGTGCCAGTGGAGCAACGTTAGCATGGCTGGAGCCCACACACTGCCACCAATTTGTGGTGTGAGCAGGGAGAAGCCACCTGTTCTCTCTCTGTCTCATAAACCCAGGAATACTCACACTCAGCTGGGGCTCTGTGTGAAACCCTGTCACAGGGTGCACCACTGCCACAGCTCAGTTGTCGTGGTTCAACCCGAGCTAGCAGTAGAACCACGATAGCTGCTCACTCACCCCCTTCCCCACCCCCTGCAATAGGGGAGAGAATCAAAAGGGAAGGGAGAAACTTGGATTGAGATAAACTCAGTTTAATGAAATAACAAAATACTAATACACTACCAGTAAATATATATATATAAAATGGAAATAAAAGATACTCAAGGCAATTCCTCACGAACATGCTGAGCAGCCAGTCCCAGGAAAGCAGCACCTGGTCCCAAAGCTGATCCCAGAGAGAGAAAAGAGAGGAAAAAGGCAGAAAAGCCCAGAGGCCTCTGCAAAACAGCAAAAGGCCGGGCCAAATGTCCCAGTCGAAACTCCCGACTGTGCCCCAGAGAGAGAGAGAAAGCAGAAGAGCAAACCGGAAGGTCTCAACTCTCCTTAAATACGAAGTGTGACACTAATGGGATGGAATACTCTTATCGATCCGTCTGGGTGTCAGTAAAGCTCTGCCCCCTTCCTCGATGCCTCACACCTGTGGGCAGAGCGCTCAGAGTGTCCATGGCTCTCACATCAGAGCAATTAAAAACATGAGCTCTGTGTCATCTCTTGTTCTCAAACGAAATCCAAATAATAAGCGTGCTAGCTATGGAAAAGAAAGGTTTCTAACTGCATGAAGAAAATTAACCCGTTTTCAGTCAAACCAGCATATCAGTACAAAGTTTTTGTAAAGACTTACGGAATCTCCAAGAATGAGCTTTCAGAGCACTGTCACTGGGGTCATTCCAAATAATTCAGCTCCATTCTCATAGCAGTAGCAGACCTGGGCCCAAGGTGCACCTATTCTCTTTTTCCAGCTCTATTTCAAAATAACATGGGTGTTTTTGCCAGACAGAGGCCATTCCATACCCCAACAGATATTTCCCCCCACCCCAGTATTACTGTTTCAGTTTTTGAAAGTGCACAAAAAAAGGTGTATCATTCCAACCCACAGAGAACCTCAGCTGGTTTGACAGTGCAAGTGGCCTTTTCCAGGTGCAGCAAACCAAGGACAGGGCAGCTACTGTGGAAGGGGAAACAGGGTTATCAAGGCAAGGGCAATGGATGCTCTGAAGCAAACTTCTATAGAGATTATCTGCTCATGCCTGTAGTCATCTCTGCTGTTTTAGTTCTAAATCAAATAACCTATGTTACATACATTAAAATGGTAATGGAATCAGCACGCCATACATATCTTTGAAGAGGCCAAATCCATTTGTAGCAACACAGTAGTGATCTAGCTGAAAATGGGCCTATAGAGGAGCTTACAAGTGGATTAAATACTGCTGCAGCTGCAAGTCCTACACTACTCACAGTTCATATTGGCTCCTCCAGGGTTCTCTATAGCATGGGCTGCGACACAGGAAACTCTGCTTCAGCTCAACTCCAGCACTCGTTAACACAGCAATTATAGATAAATTACTTGAACTGTCTCTGCTTCAACCTTTGAAAACAAACTACAGTGAGTACAGTCTGGCCTTGTCTATGTATGAAGCTAAATGGTGCTTGCTTGTGTACCCTCTGTGAACAGGTTACCCACCTAATAGGGGAATTACCCACCTAATAGGGGAACAGATCTTGGTGTCTCCTGGAAGAAGTGTGGTGGCAGACATTAGCATCCCTTCTCCCAGATAGAGTATGCAGATACTGTCAGCTTGGGAGACATCACAACGCACTGCTGTGATTTTTATTGTGTCCTACTCGCAGTCAGGAATAAACCATGTACAATACCTTCCTCAGGACTTAGCTCTGCCCTGCAGAACAGAGGACAATGCTACCAAGAGCTGTAGGACCCTCTTGTGAATCTGCATGTGAACTGGCTGCTCCTGCAGTTGTTAATTCAAAACAAAAACTGCCTTTGGGGCTGGAGGCAGCAGGATGTGGCTGTACCTAAAAAACACTCAAAACAGATCATGAAGCACTAATGAGTATTTTTGCTACTAACTCTGTTTCCCCAAGAAAATTGTGGGACAGCAGGAAATACACCTGTGACAGGAGATGGCTGGGACAGGCTAGCTGGTTCCCTTTGAATTTCAGGCACATGCGTGTGTGTTTACTTTCTGATTCATTGAAGGTCCCAAAGGAGTTGTTCTGAAGACTGGTTTCTTTTCAATGTCCAATATAAATATGATCTTGATGTGTCTGGAAGAATTTATAATGTCAGAAGATGTGATATTAAAAGCAGTGAGATATTCAATGCTGAGCATGGAACAGTGGAGGAATTTTTGATAGGTGGTTCAAGACACGGTGGTCAGTTGTTCGCACAGATCTAGTAACTAATTCTGTGGGTTTTTTTAAGGAATAACAAGAACATTGTTTATAGAGATGTGGGTGTATCAGAGATGGTTAAAAATTACATAAGTCATTAATTTAAAGTGGTCATATAAAGCTGTGAAAATTCCAACATAATTTGAAAATAATTACAAGGTTAAGGGGGGAAGTTTACCTTTAAAGTATTGTAATTTCAATTAAAAACCCATTAATTTTGGATTATCTTCATCATGTTTGTCATTTTAACTAAATACGATTAAACAATTTTACTATACAAATGAATAAAGTCTAGAGTTGTTATCACAAGAAATTTTTAATATGGTTTGTGACAAGCAATATCAAAGTTATCAGCTCTCAAGCTTCATGTTCTGAAACCAGACAACTCTCAGCAACAAAAAAAGTTGTGCACTGATAAACATAGGAGGCATATTGTATTTTTAATTAAATATGAAAACATGAGCTGTGTACATTATTTTTCCCTAGAAAACACAGCAATTTCAAAAGTTTATCATAAAATATTTTCATGAAATGAGTGAACCAGCAAACACATGCACTTGTGTGCCTTCCCCCCTCCCAAGATAAATGTGATAAGAGACATACACAAATGTAAAAGTTAACAGAACAAGTGGCATTTTGTTGTTGTTTGGTTCTTTTGGAAAGGATGGAATGTAACATTGTGCTTGACTTTGTGTCACAACAAAAAATATTTGGTGCAATATTTTAACATTTTCCTTTTAAGTTTCAATCTGGTGGAGAAAAATACCTTTTTCTATAATAAAATATGTCTGTTCTTTTTAAAACGTAACTTTTTTGCACAAAATAATTTTGTAAACTGTCATTTCAAGGGCAAGGTAGGTGGTGCCATGTCAATGTCCTCCCCCCCACTTAAAAAATGTGATCTGTTATCTGAAGCAAAACAGGGAAACACAAAAAAGAGCGGAGCAGAGGCTGCTTTGCAAAGAGAAAGAAGGGTGTGTTGGACGGGGGAGAGGGGAGGGAGCGTGTGGTGGGACAGAAAAAAGTTAAAGGTCACTTTCGCCGTAGAGCGCCGTGGAAAAGGACATGTAGTCCAGGGCACCGGGTACAGCGTCACGGCCATTGTAGGGTGCCATTCTAGCAATGCAATATTCAGCCTGGTCAGGAGGCAGTTCCCGTCGTAATTCATCCACAGTGATGTAGTTCTGCAATGAGGACAAACAATAAGGTGATTGTTACTTTCAGAAAACTGACCTTCCACAGAGCGACAACAACCCTCCGCCCCTCCAGTGCAGCAGACAACCGTCAGGGACAGGACCCCAACAACTAGACTAGCACTGCACACCCACACGTGGAGGCCTCTGCACATACACCCTGGGAGGAAATGCAGTCACTCTCCCCACCATTTGTCCAAGAAAAGGGTTTTTACAACAGAGAGAAAGATGGTTTTCACAGGAGAGATGCTGGCATACCTAAAGAAAAGACCTGGAGGAAGTAAGGTGTTGGTGTAAGACTGTGGAGCTCCTGCTGAAAGCAAATGGGAGGAAGCAGAAATGTCATTTCAATCATGTCCCTTTCTGGCAAGAGGTAACAGCTGCTTGTGCTGCTTGGGAGTTAGAATCATAGAATGGTTTGGATTGGAAGGGACCCTCAAAAGCCATCCAGTCCAACCCCCTGCAATGAGCAGGGACATCTTCAACCAGATCAGGTTGCTCAGAGCCCCATCCAGCCTGGCCTGGAATGTCTCCAGGGATGGGGCATCTACCACCTCTCTGGGCAACCTGGGACACTGTTTCACCAACCTCACTGTAAAAAATTTCTTCCTCACCTCTAGCCTGAATCTCCCCTCTTTTAGTTTTAAACCATTACCCCTTGTCCTGTTGCTACAGACCCTGCTAAAAAGTTTGTCCCCATCTTTCTTATAGGGCCCTTTTAAGTACTGAAAGTTCACAATAAGGTCTCCCTGGAGTCTTCTCCAGGCTGAACAAGCCCAACTCTCTCAGCCTGTCCTCACAGCAGAGCTGTTCCAGCCCTCTGATCATTTCTGTGGCCTCCTCTGTCCCCTCTCCAACAGGTCCATGTCTTTCCTGTACTGCGGGCTCCAGAGCTGGACACAGGACTCCAGGTGGGGGCTCACCAGAGCAGAGCAGAGGGCAGAATCACCTCCCTCAGCCTGCTGGCCACGCTCCTTTTGATGCAGCCCGGGGTACAGTTGGCCTTGCGTTCCCTCTATTCAGAGCAAGGACAGGAGCCATCCCCACTAGCTCTGGATGGTGGCACCAACACAGGCAGCAGATAAACACTTTGTATTGCTTCCACAGTTCCCCCAACAATCCTTGCCTTTCACACAGACACTTTTAATAAGCAAACAAAACTTGTGTAAATTTGGCTTCTGAAGGCTCACTGAGCTGAGGTGGGGTAGCTTGGCTTCACTCCATGAAGTAGGTAACAGTAGCTGCCTGTTTGCTAAACAGCATGTTGGCTTCAGCTGACTGACTCATGGCCATTTGCAGTTGCCTGAATAATGGTTCAGGTTTCACACCATCTCTCTCTCTTTCCTGTGACTTTTTATTCTTTCCCCACTCCCTGCCTTTCAGTTTAATGATTGGAGTGAGTAAGAGGCATTTTTCTTCATAATGAAATACTGTCTGATTCATATGATAGTCACTAGAATGCATTAAACACTGACAAGTATATTTAATGTACTGTACAGAGTAAACAAGTTAATAAATAATACTGTATCCAAAAGTACCCATTTATACAGCGATTAGCTTATCTGAATAACATGGAATTTTCAGGCCTTGAAAGACAATAGGACTGGCTTCAGTCTGACAGATGTCTAAAGGATGGATATCATGTGTTTCTACATCACAGATTATGAGAAGTTTATTAGTGAAACATGGAAATCAGTACTGAATTTTAAGGGTAACTCATTACTATCTGAGAAATGGTATTCCACATTTCAAGTGAGATCAATAAAATAATTAGCAAACATAGAGATACATTAATATTACATGCACAAATTATTTTTTCAATTACATAAAAGATTAGCAGGGCTTGTTATATAAGAAAAATAAGATTACATCTTTTATCATCCTATGAGTTTTCCTACTTTCAACCAATTTCTATGATTAAAAGATGCTCTTCTTGGAGATACAGCATATCCTCAATGGAAATCTACTATTGATTGTATAACAACTGATAGTGACACATGTATATCTGACAAAGATCATCTCAAGTTTACCGCTGTCAGCAATTAATAGTTTGTCAAGACTAATCAAGAACCATCTGTTGAATTTGTTAGTACATTTTAAAATAACAAATCGCAACAAAGCTCTTAATTAAATATTTAAAGCATGAGTGGGCAGCATAGTTCTGACTGACAGCCGAACAGGACTTTCAAGTGCCTTGGCAGGCTGCTCATTAACCCACACTTCAGCCTTGCACTCCCCAGCACTGCACAGTGTTCCTGTCAAAATCCCCTCCACACTAAAGAGTGCTTCCCTCAACACTTTCTCCTGGCAACGAGAGCAAAAGGAAAGCAAGGAGCACTGCAGATGCAGGAAAAGAAGGTGTGGAGCCTCACCTTATCTCCAGCCAGGATCTTGAAGGAAGCCATAACCTGGTCAGCAGTATCTGTATCTGCTGTTTCCCGGGACATGAAGTCGATGAAGGCCTGGAACGTCACTACACCCAAGCGGTTAGGGTCAACGATGCTCATGATGCGGGCAAACTCGGCCTCTCCCTGGAGGACAAGAGCATCATGTAAGCCTGGACATTTGGGTGGCAGTGCTACGAAAGCGGGGAGAAACTGTTCAGCAGCATATCTCGCAGCTAGAAAAACAAGGCCAAATAGAAACCACTTCTGTTGTTTTTATCAGGATATTCTTTTTTAGCTTGCTGTTATGTACAAACACTTCCCACTTATTTGTCCTTTGGAATAAAACATTCTCAGCTGTGCCTTAGGACAACATCCAGCTCCATCTAGCTCTAGGACAATGCTCCTACCAGGGAACAATATCACACAGACTTCAAGGGAAGACACAAATTTCTCTGTAATACATGTCGTGCTAGATGTCCGTAGCAATATTTGAAGATCAGTATTCCTCAAATACTTTTACTTTCATTTACTAAAAGAGAACTTTTACAGTTCTCTTCAGCTACCAGAACAGAACCAAAAAGAACAAATGTCTCTGGGATCTTAAATAGTATCTGGTTCATCTTAACAAGACAGGCTTTGGAAGGAAGGACTTACATATCTAGAGTGGGCCAGGGAAGAAGCATTTACAGGGAAGATCCTACAGCAAAGTTTGCTACAGAAGCCCAAACCCTGAAGTGTAGTTTTCTGCCTTTTTATCCATATAAACAGATGATCATCTGTTCTCCTCTCTGGGACTCCTTCCTCCCCAGGTAAGGAGGACAGCAGAGCTGAGTCTTCTCCTGGGAACAGGCTCTTCTAACACACCTAGAACAGTCTACCTTCAAGAATAATTAAGGTATCTAATCAATTGCTACTGTGGCTTGGCAGGCTACACTAAAGAGTCTGTATTTATGCTGGACTGATAAGTAAGATGAATAAACACTGCTTTGCCTACCATCAGAAGCAAAGATACTGAGAGCACATCTGAATGTTCTTGCACTACGCTCTTCTGCCCTTCGATGACCATCAGTCTTTGGTCTCTTCCTATTAGTTATCGTGCCTCTCAAGGTGCCACATGTTCCTGTTCTGAAAGCTACAGGGAGGATGACTGGAACTTTAACTTACATGTGCAGGGAGATATGAAATAAATGGTAGGAATGAGAGAAAAAGTGTTTGAGTGTATTCAGAAATCAGGTCGTGTCTACTTCCAGATGAGCTCCACTGATAGTTAGGGCTGGGAGGTTGTGTGCTGTGCCAAGTGCAGGTACCAACACAAGGAAGTTTATTGTTTCTTCCACTCGTAGCTACACAGTTTGCTAAATGTAATTCTTATTTGAAATAAATAGGAGTTAGACAATTATTTCCTTTTTTTTACCTTCAGCTACAGCTGCGAGACAAGAATTTTACATGTACAACTAATACTAGATTTAACATCCACTGATGATAAATTCTGGAAAATACGGCTGTATTTACCTTGATTCATGACACATTCTCTATTTTTGAAGGTGCCTACAAGAATCACTTTGAACAGGAGTGACAGAGCGCTCTACATTACCATAGTGTAACCCATGGAGATAAGGCAGGCTCGGAAATCTTCACAATCCATCATACCAGTCTTCTTCTACAGGGAATGATGCAAAGATGGAAAAAGCCAAGAAAGAAAAGGGAGACCAGTCCAGGGAGAAATGAACCCACAGGAGACATTACAAAGAATGAGTTTCAGCGGAGAGGAGATGGAAGGAAGGATTCACAGGACAATGAAGAACAACAGAGGAAACGTAGTTTATGAAACCATGAAGAAGCAAAGGTGGTTTTGTACATGGAACAGTTCACACACAAGGAACATATTGTTGATGAAAAAAAACAAATGAAGATATCAAATGAGACAGATTAAGGAATGAACAAGAAAAGGAGCATTAAGTGACACAGAAGTAAATAGAATAGTTTGAAGACATAAAAGAAATTCTCCCAAGACAAACAATTAGAGAATTAAGAAGGGATACCAAAGCACATTTAGAGAGAAAGTAGTATAGGAAAGTGAAAGGAAACACAAGAACAGCAATGACAGATGGATTAAGACAAACAAGAAGAGAAAGGAAAAAACTGTTATTTTTTCACAGTTTAACATCTGTCTGTGTTCACCATTAGCATTCAGTACCTGTGCATCGTTTCCAATATCGTAACCCAAGCTGATGAGACAGGCTTTGAATTCCTCAGGGCCAAGTGTGCCGGAGTGGTCCTGGTTATGCGGTGTGCGAGGCAGCAGGACATGCAGTGCCAGTGGGGTGACGGTGTGGGGCAGAAGGAAGAGAGACACAGAGGAGATCAAAGGGAGGTGGAAAGACAACAAACAGGTGCACCATGCAGTGGGTGAGGAGAGAGGGAGAGGAAGAATGACATGCAGATAGAAAGACAGGGAAGAAAAATAAAAAGTGCACAACATTAGATATCACAATGACATTTCAGGATGTGCTAAAAATGCTCTTGGAACAGTTCCTTCTCAGAGCGCTCGTCACATCTTGAGAGCATTTCAATGACAAAAACAGTCGATGCTCAGAAGGTTCAAGATTTCCATCTCCCAAGTGAATTACTTGCATCACTGCTTGTTATCCATAGTGCCAGAAGCCCTGTGCTTTACTAGTAACCTGGAGTGCAGGTAAGCAGGCAGAGGCAGTGGGAAGCATTGTCTTAATCTTCTAGTCAAACATCCCACTAAAGGAGTAGGTGAGGGCACATATGTTTGGCAACACACCCAAGGAAGCTTAGCTGTCAGGGCATCCCAGGAACAGACTAGGAAAACCAGCTGAAGCTCAGAGGAGCAGTATTATGGCTGTATTTGAGACCTGTGCATGAGGTGGAGCTTTGACTGGTAAGCCTATGTCAAGTGCTCAGCTCTGCAAACAGCACTGCTGTAAAGCACAGCTCAATACGGCTTGGCAGCTGCTCTTCCCTTTGCTCACTCCCCCGGTGTTCGGATGTACCCATCAAACTGTACACAAGCTACCACAGGAACTGAGAATCCACATCCACCCTGCAGAATTTTACCTCAGGACAACCCCCAAGCACTGAAGACCCCCTGCCTGCCACCACCATCTCTGGCCAGATCAAGGAAGCTACAGACAGGATGGTGGGGCCAACTCCAAGTGACTTTCCTCAAAAAAACAGCTTTTAAAGTCAGCATTAAGCCTTCATAAATCAAATACGCAGTTGAAGATGGGAAACTCACATTCTCTCTGCATCATCATTCAGAATGCTAAGAAAAGAAGTAATGGATTTTTTTTCTCTCAGGCAGGTAGAGAAACGGGGCTGAAATAGCCAGCGTTCAGCAACCTCAAAGTGCTGCTGATTTCTGGGGCAGGCTGCAGCCCTTTTCTCTGCAGCCCTTTCAAACAGTCTGGCTGCTGCAGCAAGCGGTGGAGAGCCACCAGCATTTGCATCACTGACTTAGTGTCTCTGCAGGCTGCTCATGGGTTTCCAGATGACATTGAAGGGGTTGATAATGGAGCTGCTTTCAGACTTGGGCTGCTGTCTCTCCTTCCCTGCATGACACCTTTGTGATTCAGGTTGTAGAAGGAAGAGCTGCAGACCAGCTGGCAAATTGAGGGGAGGAGAATTTCCCTTAAGGAATTCCTATCTTATTGCACCTATTAGTGCCTTGGCATGTACTCCCACAGTAAGGCAAGGCAGGCTTTACGTCAGGGTTTGTCAGGGTTTAGTGCAATGCCGTGGTGTGTATAGATTCTTCTGTTCGCTCCATATAGGAGCAATACTGGTTTCTTCAATTCAGGTTTATGTGAAGGTATATCAGAGTGGAGGACAGCCGCTCCAAAGACTTTTATAAATCAAGATAATTTGCTCTCTGGAGAAGATGGGGTAAAAGTCTGATTTCCTAAACAAGCCTTCAAATTTTTCCATACTTTAGCTTTATCAAGAAACTTAGCGGTTTCCTGTGAAGGTGTATTTCTCCTCCCAGCCTAATGATCACTTAGCAGTCTTCACAGGAATGGTATTTTTAAGAATGAAATGTCTTCTATTGATCTAGTTTTATCATAGCGACTGCTTGTTTTTGCTGCAGCCAGCACTGACTTACCCTGTCAAAATGGTTGAAAGAAGCCCGGAACTCATTCATCTGTTCCTGGCTGATTCCTTTGGCATCACGTGTCAGAATCTGATTTTCCACTTCGTTGATGGTTCTAGCAATTGTTGTTAGTAACTGCTCCCACCCTACTCGGATATGCTGAAAAAAAAAGACGGGACAATTTTCAAATTAAAAAGTAGCTCTTCTGCCTCTGAAGCCAGTGGGCTGAATGTGCTACTTGTTGCAAATTAAATGATCCTGGTGGCCAAGGCACAAGAAGTCCATTTGTTCAGAAAAACTTCCTTCTCATCTGCAGTATAGGCGAATCAGATATTTAAATATGATTTTTGACGGAAAAAAAAATATTGAGGAGGCCAATTCCTGATCTTAAGAAAATCTTGACAGTGTTGCAAAGATCCTTTGTCTTGTCAGGGCAAAATATTGGGGGCCTTTAACACAAATGAGAATCAAACTCAGTGCTTCTAGGACTTAGTTGGGCAGAAAACTCTCCTTACCAAGAAAATAAACAAACCACAGTCCTTGGAAGACACTGGTGCTCCAACAGACTCTGCTGTTGCTTAATGGAGAGCTGGCCAGAAACCAAAAGACAAGTTTCAAAGCCTGTCTGTGTTCTGCTGGACCCATGTCGAACTCAGACTGCTTCCAAGAAACCTCATGTCAACAGAAAGCCAGACTCTGTTTTTAAACGGCTTTTGTTGGACTCTTTTCTTCTACCAGGCTGTGGCAGCTCAAAATCACCAGCACTCCCCTGGTCTTTCTAATTCCAGCTAATAGGCTGCCATAATCTGATGGCAGGAGAAATGAAACCAGCCAATTTTTCAAGCAATACTGTTGATCTCATTCATGTTATTTCTACTGTCTATATTTGGAAGTACATTAGAATGGGTTGGCATGAGGTACAGCAAGGCAAAAAAGAATTTCAGTGACATGTTGTTGCACGCTTGGCCACATTGTCAAGCTCTGCATTTTCCTGAGAACCACAACACGTTGCCAGAGTTAGATGTGGCTGACGTTAACCAGCCACAGCAGACGAGGCTATCTGATCTGCTGCCAAAACTTTTACCTCCATGGTGTAGTTGGTGTGCTTGTTGTCAAAGATAAGTGCTTCCTGGATCTGTTGGTGGTCTCCTTCCAGCTGGTCAATCTTTGGTTTGTAATTCACAATGCTCTTCTCATACTGCCGCAAGTGGTTGAGCTGGTCCTCCAGGGTCCCATGCATCTCTATTGAAATGCGGCCAATCTCCTGCATTAGCAAAACCAAAGGAGTTAGATCTCATTGGAAGGACAAGTGTCAACATGCTTGACATTTATTGCAGCTATTTCATGCTCATGCAGGATGATGATTAAAAAAAAAAAAATCTCATGGAGCAGTTACTTTAAATGAGCCGAGACAGTGTCAGCAAAAATTTTAGCAGAGCCCTGAACATTTTGCAAGTGAGGTGAATCAGGAGATGTGTCTAACACAAGGATACAAAAAAAAAGGGAAACTATAGCCCGTAAGCTAGTAATGTACCAAGCTGGATCTTTTTCTGATGTACTGCCTACCACTGTCTTAGTCCCTTCATACAGACATACTTCTGTAATTGCTCGCTTCTTTACAGCTCCTGCCATCAGCAACAGCTTCACACTTTTCCATTTCACCAACTCCAATTACTTTAACTCAAATCTTACCTAAAGAGAGAAGATTTTCCTTAAAAATGTCTCCTCTACTGATGTTTGATATGCTAATTGTATTTATTTTGTCATGCGTATCAAGACCATTGCTGTGAAAGCAGTTACATAAAATGTTTCTGATGTAGAGTCTTTAGCTTGCTGCATATAAACAACTCTATGAAAATACCAGTACTCCCCATTTTAAGTCATGTTTTTTATCTCTGTACTAAAGCATTAAGGAAGAAAAGTACAAGCACTTTGGTAACCAATATCAGTCTTGGGATTCTCCAATATTCACCACATTTTCAATGAAAGTTTCTCTTGCTGAAGGAAGAATGACCATAACCAGTGGTCAAAAAAGACCACGGATAAGAAGATCAGTGAAGATCACAGAGGAAAACAGACTGTTTCAAAATGCGCAAAGCCCTACCTCCATCTTGGTCTGGATCCAGGGTCCAATGACATTGGCCTGTGCACCAAACTGTTTACGAAGCCGTTCATTTTGCTGCTGGCGAGCATGTTCTTCCATCAGGGCTTGATCCCTTCTGGGAACCAGCTGCCGCACCTGCAGCAAAGAGTGACAAAGTGTGCAGTTTGTAAGTAGAAAGATACATGTAGAGTGAATGTAGAAATTGCCGCAAGGAAGGGAGGAGTGGGTGTTTGCACTGAAAACAAGCAGTCGTATGGTTTAGGACACAGTGGGAAGGCTCATGGAACATAAATCCTATCTGCGATAGGATGCACGCTGCAAACTCATCTCAGGCCATGGAAGACCAGAAGCAGCTTCCATTCACTACGCGGGTTTTTGGTGGCTTCTGTTAACTGAATTGCAGGACCCTGTTCAGATCTCACTTTGGTGATCTCGTTTGGTAGTAAGAATCATCAGCACAGCTGGTATGCAGAGTAGCTGCTCTTTTAGAACTACAGCAGTGGAAGGCTACTTGGCTGCGGAGACAGAACATCTGAAGGGTTGATCAGTGAAAAAGGATACTGACTCACATGCCATACTTACTTGCTTGACAGGTCAGCTGAGGACTGAAAACCTCAAAGCTTCTAATTTAGCATCTTGCATTATAAAAATAGCAAGTAAAAGGGATCTGACACCCCTTAGGCATTTATGTGAAAAATCTCTTCACTTTCCAAACACATGGCAATTGAGCCAAAAACAAATGACCAAAAAAAAAAAACCAAAAAAATCAGCAGTAAGCATGAGACAGTAACTGAAAAGTAAATAATCCCCTTCCCGGGGCCCCAGTGATTGAACAGTAGTGTCCTCCTGCACTAACTGGCAAGGCTGTAAAGAACTCACATGTTCCCATTTGCCATTGATCTCGTGTGGGGTGATTGTAGTGTAAGGATTTGTTCCTGCCATGTTGACATGGTATGTTTGGACAATCTTTGAGACTTCATTGTGGATTCCCAGGATGGCCTGTCGCTCCTTGTCGGCATCTGGCAAAGTGGCTTTGAACTGTTCATGGGCTGTGGTCAATCCCTGCAGAAGAAGGCAGCAGCAAAGAGAGGGTAAGAGCATTAGTCACTGAACAGCCTCTTCAGCAAACGTATCCCTGCAGAAGTGACTGTAAAAGCTTGCATATTCCCAGGATACAAAGCAGGCTACTCTAATACAGGTTCTCTGAGCATCACTAAACAGGCTGTTTTAAGTAGTTAAATGATTTGAAGTCTTGTTTTCCCCTCTGTTTCTGTCTCATGTTGACCAGTGACAGAGATCACATCCCAAAAAATGGTGGAATAATTTTGGCTCATAATTGAGGGGGAACTATTTCTCCAACACTGCTCAGTGACTGCCTGCCAGCCCCTTTGCGAAGAAATCTGATTACTAGCATTACTTTAAAGCAGTCATGTCTTACTAGTATAAAAGCACTATGTTTTTCTTCTCTAACTAGGTACATACTAGTTTGACACCCAAGATAACTCCAGATGAACATTAAGAGTCAGATTCAGTCTGATCAGGGTCAGTGAGCAGTAGGTGAAGGTCTTCCAGCCAACAGCAAACTGACACAGGCAACATATGCTCCTGCTGCTCAAACATAGCTCGTTCTCCCTGAACACAACAGGCCCTTTCTGTTCCACGTCTTGCTGCCGTGCCCAGGCTGTGCTCCAAGGACCGATGGTGGGGCATGCTCACTGGTAGTTTGTGGACAGCTGACAAGCCAGTTGGTCCTGGCTCATCTCCCACTGCTTCTACAGGCCTTTAAAGTACTTCATCCCAGAAGCCTGGAAGATCAAGACTAGGGAAGCAAACGCAGGGAAAGATGCAGCAAAATGAACGGGGGACAGAGTGGTATGTGCAGGGACAATTGAGGGAACAGTGTGGACAGAAGAGGGAATGAAAGTAAACCACATGACCGACCACTCTCTTACAAAACACACAGTGTAACTACTTTTTGTAAAATTGCTTCCTTATGTGGTGACTCATTACTTCGCAGCTGCTGCAGTGGCCATAGAGATGTAATGCAAGTCTGAGGGGCTGGGAAGAATACCGCAAACAGTCACAAAGAGATGATGGAAGCGTTTAAATGCTGTTCAGATTTGTTCTGCATTATAAAGACTTAATGAACTCCTGAGGGAAGGGTGGAAAAACAATTAGCAGCTCAGTAACAGAGCTGATACCAGGCTAGGGCTATTTCACCCCACCTTCTGCCCCCCTGCCTGCATAGTGTCCCCTGTTGGTCTCCCATGCCCTGCCTCACTCATGGCCACGTTGCTGTCAGACATTCCTGAAAAGAGCTGACTTGGATTCTTTCAATAAGACCATCAAGCAGGAGGAATAGAAGTCCTCACTGCGATCCAGGGAAGCGTAATTCCTGCTCTCAAAGGTGTGAAAATACTTGTAGATACCTCAAGTTGCTTTCATAACACCCTTTCAAAAGGGGACAAACTGAGAAACTCTCTCTGTTGTCTTGCAGGAGGCAAGAAGACTTTGACTTTAAACGGTAATCCACCACCGAAGTGGAGAGTTCTCATTTTTATTCTACTCAGCACTGAAAGTCATCTGGCAGCTCACCAACTGCCCTCACGGCACATCTTGTCACACAGGACCAAATAACCTGGACACATTACATGGGACAACTGGCCTGCACACCCTGTGAGCAGCACTATCCTTTGCTCATAGGGATTAAAAAAAAAACCCCAAACCACAAAACCCTGAAATCAAGGAAAAACACACTTCTTTTTGTTTTTCTTGCTAAGGCTCACTCGCTAGAGCAGAAGCTCCAAAACATGTCCTACAAATTCAGCACCACTAAAAATCCAGGAGACCCCATGACTTCTCTCTATCTCAGCCTGACTGGTGCAAATAACTGCTCTGTACCTGGATCTCCTCAATGGTGTGAACAATGAACGTGTCCTGCAGGTCCTCCATGGCCCCTTCCATCCAGTTATTGAAAGGGGCAGCTCGTTTGGCATATTCCAGGTACAGCTGGTCAATTGTTTCCAGTAGCTTCTCTGTCCTCTGGACATGCACAAAAAAATAAAAAAAAACAGGAAAGATTGTTAGAGAAGAATAATCACATAGGTATGTGGGTTGTCTGAGCTACTCCCTCCTTTCAGACCTCCTTGGTGTTCCCAGGATGGCACTACAGCAAAAATCTCTCTGCTGTTAAGAGATTGCACACAGGTCGGATTTTTTCCTCTGAGGGAAAAATCTGAGGTCCTGTGAAGTACAAGGAGGACAGTTTTTTCAAGCAGAATGAGATTACAAAACAAAGAAAAGTAGAAATAAATCAATAGCCCAGGCAAACGAATGGCACCATAATTGGGCTGGAAGGGGAAAAGCAGACTAAATACACTGAAACGTAACCCTCATTTACAGTCCAGGACATTCAAGGAGTGCACAAAAGAGCTGCAATTGGTTGCTCGTGCCCACTGCAGCTTGCTTCCCACAAATGAGCTGCCTGTGTAATCCCAAATGTCCAATTTGTAATGTCTCACCTCCAAGGCTTCTCTACGTTTCTGGGTTAGGGCACCCAGATTATCCCACTGATCACAGATCTTCTGGCACCTGGCATTGACACTGGGAGAGTCGTAATAGTCCAGCTCACTATAAGGGGTGGGGAAAAAAAAAAAAGAAAGAAAAAAAAAGAGAACAAGAAGTCAAATAAAGAGCTTTTGGAGAAGAAAGAGAAATCCATTCAAAATCTTTATCAGCCATGAGGACAGATTCAGACAAAGAGCTCATGGTCTCTGCAAGCAAAGCGAGCCAGGACGGCAGCGTTATCTAGCTTTGGAGACACTGCATGTTATGGTACATCAAACAGCACAGAACAGGAAGAATAATAACCACCACCCCAGGCCTCAACAAACACTGCTGCTGGCAGCCTGATGGGAACGGCTTGGCACTGGGGGAAAGGAGTACAGACTTTTGCTCAAACTGGGAATAAACAGATTATGAGCAGAGTAATATGCCCCTGTATTCTGCTTAAGAACATAATGGAGGCTAGCTACCTGCATCTTGTACATCAGAATGGGCAGCAAAGATTTCATTATGAACACAAATAAACTGCTTAAGATCGTTCTAAGAGTTGCACAGTACAGGCAGCAAGCAATAGCTAAATAACACAACACATTCATTTATTTAGGACAATCCCAGAATCACAGTGTAGGTTTCTCTCCTATATGCCTGACAAGGAGTGCTCTGCCAAGATGTCTATAGGCTAGCACTCATGGAAGATGGGCTAGTAAGAATATGGCTGGGGAAAGGAGATCATGGGGCTAAGCTGAAGCTTGCGGTCTTGGTTCTGCACATGGTCAAAGAGAGAGGAATCGGCAGGCAGAGGGACACCAGACAAGCTGGGAAGTGTCAGCCTTGAAACAGAAAGCAGAATTACCCACTGGGCTACTGAGTGACCTTGAGTCATCTGATGAGCATTTATTTAAGGAGTAATGCAGGTTTCAACCATTTTCTCTTGACTTCTAGCCTTTGTTTCTTCCCACCAATTTTATTGCCCCTCTGAGGTGTGTGGGCACAACTGTTGGTGGAATCTTGTGTTAAACTAGTCAAGAAACTGATTTGGGCTAAAAATAACTTTTTCTTTGCTGGGTTTTAAATCCAGATCAGCTCCTTGATCTGCTTTGCTGCAGAGCCAGCACTGCAGATGAAAGAACTGCTTCTGAAAGCCTGGCTTGTAACTATGGCAAAAGAGTGGAACATGCCATGTCCCCAAGCATGCCTGGCACTGGCTTCCTCCAGACCCTCTCTAGCTCCTTGGCAGCGTATCTCTGGGAGAGAAAATAGCTCAGCCACGGTTTTTCAGAGCATGGCCTCTTTGCTAACATGGAAGATGGCTTTTGGAAGGATGGCAGAGCCTGCTGTTCCCACACTTTGGAAGAAATCACCTGTCCCCCAGCTTAGGGCCCAGCCTTCCCTGTTGCTCTTAGAGCTGCAGCTGCTTTGGTGGGCATGTAGAATGTGCTTTGGAAGTGGCAGGCCAGCTAATGCTTGCCAACTAGCCAGCCTGGGTTTTAATCTTACTGACATGGAGGATTGCCTTGAACCCTCCTCCTGTTCCAAGGTCAGTCCTCCAATGGACAAGGGAGCAATTCTGTAAATCTGTATTGTTAAATGAAAGCATGATCTTGATCTGATAATCCTGATTTTTTAGAGAAAAACAGTCCTTCAGCCCAAAGGTACTGATCTTCGCCCAGACACTAACTTGAGATAGGCCAATGTCATATATAAAAACAGGAAACAAAGTCAAAGACAAATTGTTCAGACTGGTTTTGCCAAGGAACACGCAGGGTTTCAAAACCTCTCTCCCTGTGCTGCAGAGGCCAGTTCTTTACCTGCCAGCTAGCCCTAGCAATCAACCTCTCACTCTGAGGAGACCCCTGGTAACCTGTGTCACTTGTCACTCCAGCAAAAGAAGCGGATGTGAAGGTTCCCAAAGGGAAAGCAGGGAGGGAGCTACTGTGAGGATGCCCTGGAGCAAGTGCAGACCAGCATGCACAAGGCACAGTACTCCTGGGGCAAAGGGCCCAGGGTGGCAGCAGAGGTCACAATGGGCTCAAGCACCTGTAGATTTTTTTCTTGCGAGAATAAGGCGGATTTTTTTGACAAAAGAAAGCAAACTGAGAGCCTGCTATCTTCTGCTGTTTCCTTCTGTTCTTGGAAAAGTACAACAGCAATACAACTCTGAAACCTAGCAGGCGCCAGCAGCAGGTCAGACTCTGTAGGAAGAGGTTCACAGCAGCATAACGAGCTGGAAGAGGATGGAAACTTGGCTTGGGAATATAATTTTGTTACCCCCTCATCAGCACCTACGGCTCATCAGTTTTCTGGCCTACTCCTCCGGTGCATCCGGATACTGCAGAGTAGTATCCTAGATACTGTTTGGAAACACTGGGACTTCCCAACATTTTTGTGTGGGGGTTGATTTATGGCTCTCCAGAGGGCAGAGGGCAAAGCTGATTATGACTTTCTGGCCCCAAGGATGGGACTTGTGCTGGAATGCCATACTTCAGCTCTTGTGCAATAGCAGCAATCTGTTCCACACGGTCCTGGTGTGCAGCCAGGTCGCTCTCAAAGGCCTCGTGTTTCTTCAGCAGGGCCTTTATCTCCGAGAGGGTGGCAGTTTCATAATCCTTCTGCTGCAGCATTGCTTCCTTACCTGGGGAGGGAGCCAAAGGACAGGAGAATGAAAGGCAGGATGCAATGTCCCCAAAGCCAGCTCCCCGACACAGAGGCAGCCCCATGGGCTCTCAAAAGGGCATCTGCCCCACTCCAGGCATTCTCCCCAAAGCTTGCTCTCATAAGTGCTGGCCTAGAGCTGCACAATCCTCACTTTCAAACCACAGAATACGAGTTTGCCATTAACAACAGAGAATGGCACATAGCGCAGCTCAAGCCAGTGCGGTCACAGTTTACACTGGACCCGTCTCAGTACGTGCAAACTGGGCTACGTTGGTCCTGTAAATGCCAGATGTAGCATTTACTGTACGGTAACTTTTCCTCTGCTCTGTAACTCTTTTCTATCCAAAGTTCTCACTTTGTAACAATTAGGGAATGAACGCCAATGTGGCCACGTGATGTAGCAGAACAGAGATCAAGCTGATTTTGATGCGTTATTTTCTAATAAAATATGAAATGAACCTAGCTTTCTCGAGAGGACAATCTCATGGAAGGACCTATGGATGATCCATCTCGTCCTCCCTACATAAAGGACAGCACTATTTCAGGTAATAGGAAGCATGTAGGTTGGCATTACCATCTGTCCAGGACTCATGAATGGATGCCTTCTGCCGGAACTTCTCTGCCAGGTGATCCAGCCTCTCTAGCCTCCGGATCTCATTCAACAACCACTCCTCATAGCCCTTCTCAGCCTGCTCTAGGCCACCCCAGGCGTTGTTTATATCCTAGAGACAGAAGCATGAGAAGAAAAGGCAGGTTAGAAGATGAGGGGGCAGATGTATGACAGCATCAGTCTCCATGAGCTACATGACTCCAATGGGTCGGAGGGAGTGCATGCAGGCTTTCAATCTCACAGGGTTGGGCAGGCAGATCAGGAAGATGAGGTGCCAGACTTAAGATAAGCAGGACTAGCAGTGTCAGGATATACCTGTCTGCATGACAGTTCCACTTGAAACACTTCCCTACATGAAACTTCAACAAAACCCAACCATCTTTCAATTAGAAATAACGAGAGGCACCCAGACATCTCATAAGGCGTGCAACTTGAGAATAGCCTCAGTCTGGTTCAGACAAAAGGAAGCAATGATCATTTGACCCTCTCTCATCATGGCCTCACTGAACTATATTCTGTAGGGTTTCCACTGCAGAGTAGCTCACCCTGAATGTGGGGCATGCTCTACCCACCCATGGGGAGAAAAGGAGTCCAATTTTTTAGGCATGGTTGGAGTATATATGAGCAGTTACCCCCACTCACCGAGACCATTTTCCCTTCTGAAGGCATGAAGGCCGGCCTGTTGCTGAGCCGCAGCTTGGTCTGCAAGGTGTTGAAATTGATCTCGAGTTGGCACTTCTCTTGGACCTTGGGGGGCTTGTGCAGGCGGCGGTAGTCCCGGAAGTCCTCCAGTTTCTGCTGCATGGCTTGCATGGTGTTCTCTGGGGCCCGGTTCTCCAGCCAGGGGATGGTGCGACGGATCCACTCCAGCAACTGGAAAGAGCAATGACAAGAAGGCTTCAACTGAAAAACATGTTAAAACTACTAGTGTTGCTCTGATCTCATTAGAGACCATTTACTTTTATGTTTGTTGTCAGAAAGATTCTGCCACCAGCAGGGCTTGTAAACGCAAGTTTGCTAGCTTTTATGGAAGTACTTTTTTTTACTGACCAGCCTAGCCACTATCACACTAAGTAGAGCTGCCTGTTGCAGCACTGCCAATCCAGCATGCTTAAGGACCAAACTATGTCCTCAGATCACACTAAAGCCTTAGAGTTTTGCTGGACTGTTGTATAAACAAAGGATGCTGTAAATCATATCATGTCCAGAAGGGTCTAACAGCAGAAATTAACTTCTGGCCTCCAGCTACATTTCCCACCCTAGCTTCCTTGAGGCCATTGTTGATCTTTGAATATCCCTCTTCAGCAAACCTATCTGGGGACCTGGCAAAACGCTAATGCAATGGGCAGTCTAGAGTGTAAGTGGAGTAGTGTCGTCTGCTCTTCAGACCAGGCTGAAACCAGGCTCACAGGCTACATTTGCCCTTCTGTTTTCCATCTTCCCCTCCCTATTTATCTTCCATAAACACACTCCAGTCCACATTTGGTCACTTCTGTAGTCTCACGGCTGTCAGTTCGCCAGCCTTCTCAGTTAACCTAAGCAGCCTCCAGCACGTATCTTACACAGATTCTTTCCAACTATCAGCAAATGCATATTTCTTTCCTCAATTATCTCTAATTTCCGTTCTTTCTGATCCAATTCCTGACTTCTGCAGTATATCGGCATACGATTTGTATGAAAGATGTTATGAAGTTGTATAGTCCTGATGAAGGAAAGTTAAACCAGCTTGAGTTTTCCTTTAATTTTAGCATTTCTGTCGCTGTTCTTAATAAACTGAGAAACTCAAAGCTGCTCTATAGAAGGTTTCTGTTTTAAAGTAGATTGCTTTTGGCTTCAAGGTAAGTTTGATCTTTAATTTTTCTCAAGCTAGAAGATGAAAAAGTAGAATTTTCCAAGGCAACATGGACCGATAGCATTTCCCAAGATTAGTTATCAGTGTTAAATGCAATTCCTTTCCACATTCACCACCCAGAAACCAACAGCACCATGGACACCTACATCACTGGCCAGTTTTTCATAGTCTTCCATGAGCTGTTCGTTTTCTTGGTTGACTGCCAGCACCTTGCAGATACGATTTGCTGCTGTCTCCGCCTGGTGAAGAGAAGAAAAAAAGAAGAAGGGAAAAGCGTGAAAAAAAACCCAACAAAAACCCAAAGCTTGCAGCTTATCTTCCTGCTATGTACCTGTGGGTAAAGTCTCCTGCCCTTGGCTCTAGCAACCTATCTGCCCTGACCTTTTTGCTTTCCATCTGACCTTCTATAATAATTTATTTTTCCCTTCTCGTGTGAATACATTCCTTCAGAGATTCTCAGCTCTACTGATCCCACCCTATGTGTTGTGAGACACATTTCTGTGTCTTTTCTGAAGCTGCTCCTACAAGAGGGCCCAGTTATTTCCTTCCTACCAGAGGGAGCCTGGCTGTCTCTTTACAAAGATGGGGTTACTGCCACCACCTCCACTCCGCTCACCAGCATTCAGAGCTGCAACACCAGTAACTGAGTGGTGTCAAACTGATGAAATTCTCTACTGGTTTTCACGTCAGGAACAAACTATCTAAATAGAGTTAGTCCATAGACCGGACTTTGGAAAATTCCTAATTTTGTTTGGAAGATAAAGTTGTAGATACTCCTCTTAACCTTAAATTCTGCCCTGTAAAGCTGTCTTCCAGCTTTCCCTATATTTCTGGCACTCATTAGAGGGCCACCTCCTCCAGCATTTTGCTGCGTGACACCTACCATGTATTCAGGGTCTCATGATGCAGCTGAGGATTTTTTTTTTCCCTTTCTGGATAATATTTATGCTTGCTCTCCCAAAACAAGTCTCACCAAAAAAAAAAAGAGCCTGTTGTTACTATTTAGTTTGCTTGTTTTTCCATTGTGGGACCAAAACCTTGTTCTCTGCAGGGAGCTTAACATGCTAAAACATGAATCAGGAATAAAATAAGCATCAGAAAAATCCCAGCTGTGAACTCGGGAGCAGTCAGTCTGCCCTGAAGTGCCATGCATGTGTTTGGCACGGGGAACGCGCAGCAGGCTGATCCTTGCACAACACGTATCTGTGGCTATCAGCTCCCTTTGACATCATCATGGCAGGTGCCTTGCCACGAAGCCTCGGAAGATGTGTCCCTGTGCTGGGTGTTAGGGGATTGTTCTGCGCCCTCTCACCACCGCGCAGCTATTGCCCTGGTGCCTGGGGAAGGTGCTGAAGCTGCCCACAGACCCCTGCGGATGAGTCCTCCTCCTCACAGAGGCAAGTGGAGATGGAGAGGAGAGAGTACATGCCAACACTACCACATACCAATTGCAAATGCCGTGTCCTGCTTTAAAACTATGTGTGGGACTGATGCCAAAAGAAGTTTTGCTGAGCTTATAGCTAGCAAGTTTCAACCTTGTTCCATTTTTAAAAGGCCTTTTATTATCTGTTTATTCAATCTCCAAGGCCATTTGAGAAAAATCCCCTAATATCTGCAGCTGATGTGGGGCAGCAAGAATAGCAGTAAAGTCATAGGCTACCCAGTGATGTACGGATTGCTAAAGTCCCAGAGGATCTGGCAATAATTAATTTGTAAGAAGCTGTAAAAAACATATATTCAGTCATCTGTCCCTTCATTAAATTGGGCCGGCTTGCAGATACACAGATATTAACTAATTTAAAATACATCAGAGGGACCTGTACAGGAGAAAGAGCACTTTCCTTTAAAACAAAAACTCTGTAAAAATGCAAACAATGGTTACATTTAAGAAAGCTTGTACTTTGATCTGTTTTTAATTGAAGCTTGTACTTTCATGGAGTGCTTTTTGATATCCAGAGAAAACTTTATATACATGGGACTAAACACTATGTCAAAAAGACGTCGCCAAAGCCCTACCATGATGTGTGCAGTGACTGCAAGGAACTGGTGGTGCCAAATGTTTATCTTGATCATCCCAGGAGAGGAGCTCCCTGCACACTCTTCTTTTTACACCCCAGGAGATCACTGCAGCAGCAACCAGCTGTGCAGGAGGGACCCCATTTCGCAGAGGCATATTTACGTGTATCTGATGATAGATTTCCTCCAGCTGCCCAAGTTTTTAAATATGTGTGTATATGTGTGTTGAACATCTGTCCAAACACAAAGGCCCTCTGAATGTCAGCAATTACGACATTATTTGTATTATTCTAACATCTGAAGTGTAGAGGCTTCCTCTCCCCTACCAGTACTTGCTTCTCAATGGTTCTTCCCTGCTCCAGACTGGTCTATGCAACAGTGAGCTGCCGCTGCTGCTGCAGGAAAGGCTCTGTGGCCACTGTCACCCCTGACATCATGAGCAACGCATTACACTGACTTGCTCTGGGCAAGGTAGGACTAAAGGATCCCAGTGCTTTCAGGCAGCCTCCACAAATACTTCCCACACTGCTGCTAATGAGCTGATCTATGGTGATGGCAACCTCAGTGAAACACCTTCAGGTAAAAGAGTGGCATGCTAAGATGTTTACATGAAGCCAAGGCAGCTCCCCCAACACCTTCATTAGTGGACTGAAATGGAAAACGCCATTTCAGTTTCCCCACACTGCTAAAGGCAATGATGCAATTAGGGTGCTCACGCTGGCTCCAGGCAAGCCAGGATGTCCACAAGGCATGGAGCAGCACTGAGAAGACGTACCACCCTGGGGTCTGGAAGCTGTGTACCTGCATTCTCAGAGAGCCTGTGTGAGCTGACCAGCTTCAGGGCAGCATCGTGCAGACACATCACACTGCTTGCACTCAGAGACCATGGCGAAGGCAAGCCCAAGGCATTCTGCTCAATGCCACACTGCTGTGTGGTATGCACGGGCTGTCTGGTGGACTCAAAATGGAAATCTGGATAGTCAAACTAGCAGTAATTTCTCTGCCTTTTGTCTTTTCTGCACTTCTCAACCCTGACTTGAGCTGCTTAGGATGGATGTGGAGTTAGCTGTCTCTCTAGCTCACAGATCCAGGCCTCATTGCTGAGGACAATAACAAAGAAAGGTATTCTCACAGTGTGCTATGTAGGGAAAATGCCTGTTGCTGTCCTCTGGCCTCAGAGGACCACTCCAGAATACTGTATGCCAAACACAATCTCTTAATAAAACGGTAAAACATGAGTTAGAAATTTTCACCCCAGAAATCAAGTTTACAAAATATTAAGCCAACCAGTAGCTGCATGCATTTAGTGTGAAAGTCAGAAGCGGTTAGAAAACAAGCAAACCAACCAAAGCAAGTAAACCTACAAATATATATATATAAAACGGCATAAAGAAAAAGCAGCCATCTACACACACGTCAGACGGGGGACCCTGTACCTTCAAAGGCTCAGTATAAGAGAGTGAAAGAAGCAGAAAGCGGCTCATGGGACTTCCCCTTCAGGACTGGTGGCAGTAATGAAAAATCTGAATGAAAAATGGAGCGATATCACAGTAAGTCACCTAACCGTGCACGAGGTGGCAACACATTACAATCTGGGCTGGGGCTTGCACTCAGTATTCACTTTGCATTTGCCTGGGGATTTAAATCTGTCACTCAGCAGCTGGCTAACATACAGCTAGGGCAGCTCCAAGAAGGAGCTGTGCCCCTCCTGCCAGGGCACAGTTGAGTTGCTGGGCCATCAGGACGGCCAAAAAATAGATTACTATATCTTTAATCTTCCCTATAAGCCAGGTGGACTACATGGGATTGAAGCTCTAATAACTAAGAAGCTCCATCTCTAGTTCTTGCCCTAGCTACATGGTTCAGGTCCTGAGGCAGCAAAAGGTTGTTTTCAGTTATCCCTGGAGACCTAGCATCCACCTGAATTGCTGATGAGAGCAACCTGCTGAGCAGGTTTCCAAATTGTGGAATGGGCGCAGAGAGGAGAGGAAGGGATTGGCAAGGGGCACAGCTGCTCCTGCAGCAGGCCACAACCCTCTTCATATTGCGGTTTACTGTTTCCTCAATCTGAAGTTCTTTGGGTTAAGGAGACAGCATGGAGCAGTAGCTTGGGGCACCTGGCAAACAGCAGGCCTTATCACCAGGCTGGCAAAAGTTCTGAGACTACCGTTTTCCTGGGCAAGTATCAGCTGGCCAGAGCTTCCAGCCTTGTTTTAAGGGTTTTGAACTATTCACAAAGCAGGACACTAGTGAAAAAGTCATGACTACACAAATTATGCCAAATGGGCAAGTCTACCACACTGCTGTAGGACATACTCCCATTTCCTTGGAAACAAGACAACTATCATGTAATTTATATGAAACAAGGCAGAGAACAAAAAGTTTGAACTAAAGAGCTGCTCCCTGGAACCTACTGCCTGTGTGTGCCCTCTGAAAGCCAGCATAAGCATGGTAGCTGCATCAACACTGTGACCACCAGCACTGCTTTGCACAAAACAGATGGACTCTTCTGGAGTCAAGTTAGCCATCAAGCTGGGCAACACATAGACTGCACCTCAAATAGAAAAGGCCTACTGAGAGAAAGCAATTGTGGCTAGGGGAAATGGGGAGATTTTACATCTCTTCGTAACATGAAGAATGCAGTCTTGAACTTCAGATTTTATTGTCCCAAAGCCTACAATCTGAAATTAGCAGTGATCCTGCAGCCCAGCCAGGCTATAGCATGGGAGGAAAGGATGGACCTTTTCCTTCTGTTCACAGGATTGCAGGGAAATTGTCATTTTGGAAGAAGTGTGCCAAAAGGCAAACTGTGACTCTTCAGTTCCTCTGAGGACAAACGCCCAGATGCCAGGCAAAGAGACTTTGGAGTTAAGAAGAAGCAGAGGAAAGAGGACTGAAGTTATGGAAATGGGTAAAACAGAAGAAAGATAAATAAAACATAGAGGTGGTTTGGGAAACAGAGAATGACCAGAGAGAAGCAAGGAATGAAGAAGTGTGTGAATTTGGGAAAGCTCAAGGCCTGGTAGGAATGGACTTTATGGCTGGAGCACAAAAGTGCTACACAACCAGCTCGCAGATGATTCAGCCTAGAAAAAGACCACTGACCTAGTTGGGGCTGAGTGTGGAAGGCAGGATGGCAGGTCAAGAGGGACAGGCTGTGATTTCCTGGGGGAGGCTGATTTGACTGTGGTACTTCTGGAGGCGCATTGCCTGGCCAGGATGATGCCCACTAGTCACTGAAAGGACACTGACTCTGTCAGAGCATCTATTCATTCATCTTTTTATGTCAGCTTTACCAAATGCTTTATCCACCACTGAGGCGTGAAACTGAAGGGAAGGAGCAGGTCAAGTCTGTCTGAAAGGACATCGACATCACTTCTCCAGCAAGACTACAGATGGCACATCCAAGCACATTGCTGGATGCGTTGGGCTTCCCTGCAAATGGCCTGGAGTGGATGGGGGTCTGGCACGTTCCTCGGTGGAGAGGAGCGGTGGGCAGGGCAGGGAGCAGGGAGTGGGTTGTTAGTGGTAAAGTCTCACCTTCTGCGCCCCTGAGAAGGCGTGGTAGTAACATGAGACATAGGTCATTATGGCCTTCGCATCCGGCCTTAGCGTGCCTAAAATATCTGTGCAGAGAAGGAAAAGAGGTTGAAAGGATAAAGTAAGAAGCAGCACATAGAATAAAACAAAACAGTCATGGGTGGCGTGAGAGAGGGGAGAAACTTCCCATCATGCATTGCAGGACAGGCCAAACAGATTTCCATGCGGAGAGCTGGGAATTCGGATCAGAAGGTGGCTAGCAGTGTTGGCTTGTGGCTCAAAGAGGCACCCCTCCCTCCCAACCCCCCCAACCTGAGCTGGGAATCTGGGCTCTGCACCTTCACAGCTGCGGTCCAGGGGCCTGGCCCAAGGATGCTAATAGTCTGTTTGGGGGTCTGAATGCCTGTGCTCAAGGCTCTTGTGTACATCGAGGAGCTAGAGATCAGAGCCTTCCTATGCAGTGCACTTCCTACACAGTATCTGCTCTGCTGCAACACACACTGCCTGTTCCTGCGGCACCGAAGTACAGGCGGCTGCTTGGTTTTGGTGAGACATGTTTACAAGGTTTCACCCACAAAATATTTTCCTTAAGTGACTCCATTACCAACAGGAAAATGGCTAAGTCAGACACAGCAAGGACTCAACTGCCCGATTTCCAGCATGGTGGGTGAGAAAAGAGGAAAAAAAAGAAGCAAATGAACAAAAACAGGCATCTCAGTCATGATAAGCAATGCAGTGTTCGAAAAATCACCATGGACGTGTTCATTAGACACGCTTTGTAAGCCCCAGGTGAACTGGGACTGAATTTGTGGCACAACTTGAGAAAGCAGCAGGTTCAGATCTTGAAGCAAGGGCGTCGGAACCTGCAGCATTTGTAAGGTAAAAGATAAAGCTTTGGGTATTCCTTGAACCCTTCATAAAAGCACTAAGTCAGCTCTGTTCCTCCACCTTTGAAAAAGAAAAAAGAAAAAAAAAGTGAATAGATGTCAGCACGGTTTTGAGTGTGGGCAGGCTGCAGTGTCCTGCTGAGCAGAGCATCTATGCAGTGGTCTCCCCCTCTGTGAGACCAAGCATCCTAGCTCAGCCTTCCCAGGAACAGGGGGTGCAGGTCCTCACCTGTCAGAGCAGCAGTTTGGAAGACAAATGGAGAAGGCAGAGCTCCCCACTCCCTTGGATTTATGTGTGTGCCAAGGTGCTGGCATATGCCAAGTGCCACTGGAAGTATCACTGACTATAGGGAAATGGGACTCCTGGCTCCCTTGCCCCACGTATTAAGTCTGGGGCACCACTTTGAACCAACAGCCAACTCTACCAAGAACATAATAATAAAGATGCCCGTAGCTAGAGAGGAGAGAGAGAAAGAAAAAAAATGTTTGGACATTAGCAACGGCACCAGGTGTGCTCTGTGGAGGGAGCTTGGGATCCTGTGATACCTTCTGGGCTCCTGAGAAGGCGTGGTAGAAGCTAGAAACATAGGTCATGATGGCTTTCTCATCAGGACGGGCAGTTCCAACAATGTCTGTCAAAAAAAACCTCACGTTAAGAGCATAATCAACTGACGGGAGGAAAGCAAAGGAGAGGGAGAACCACAACTGTCCAGGAGGCCTACTGGGGTACATGCTTGTCATAGCAACTCCGCAGGGCTTCCCAGCATTCCCCAGATGATGTGTGTCTCTTACGAGGCCAGAGTCACCCTCCTGGCTCCCCTCCCTCATAATAAAATTGCTTCCAGGGCCTGGTCAGGCTAACGCAGTCATATATCAACATGTCTTGTCTCATAGCATTTCCCGGTCTTGAGAACACTACCGTGAATGGTGGGTTGAATCAATCCAAACTGGTAGCCAGTTGACATGGCTTTTACAGACGTATTATACTGCAATTCCTCCATGCAGTTCTTCAGGAAAGATGCTTTCTCCCTTCCTTTCCATGTCCCTGTCCTCCATTTCAACACAATGATAGCTTGAATTTCAAAAGTCCCTTTCACTAGTTTCAGGGTAAACTCAACACCTCCAGAGATCAGAATTAATGGTGTGGAGGAATGCACATTAGCTTCACTCCATGAGGGAGAAGAATGATCAGGGAAGAGCAATGGAAGCTCCTTCAAGGGCCCCCTCTTCATCACTGCTAGCTTTGCTGAGATTTGACGCTAGATCCAGTTACTTCAGAGGAAGCTTTATTTCCTACAGAATGGCAGGAAGCACTTGAATCTACTCCAGAAACCTCATGATTTTTTTGTGACCTCAGCATGATGAATGCAGGGAAAGCAAGACTCATCCCTGGGCATGGAAAATACTACCTAAGAATATGAGCAACCTCATTGCCCAAATACAGGTTCTCTGGGTTCAGCTGCCCTGTCTCCACCTTTCCCCTTTGTTCCTCACACTCCCTTATTCAACAAAAGCCTTTAGCTGCTTCTCCTGTCCAAACCAAGCCTGAAATGAAGCTTTTACCACTGAAACAAGCTGTCTTCAGGCAAACAGCCAACAACCGGTGAACTATTTCAGGTTGTTGTTCCTACTCCAGGGTTACAGTTTTCAAAGTCTACTGCCAAGCTGGTCCTGACAAGGCTCTGAAAAGTAATCCTTGCTGGCCCAGTGGCCTCAGGGAAGCAGTCACAGCCAGTAGCAAAAGCACCTCTGAACAACTTGGATCTCTGCCTTGGTTTCCAGACCCAGTCAGTGAGAGATCTTCATGCCCAACACTTCTGAGTAGTTGAGAAGCAGCAGTTTCTAATATCAATATCGTGCCCCCAAAATGAAGATCAGCAGCAATGTCAGAAAGAGCCCAGGAAAGAAAAATTCTGGAGCAAAAGGAACACAGTCCTACACCATATGTTAACTCAGTATTAAGCCTGGTTCTTGAAAGGGAACACTTCAGTCAGGAGTGGACATAGCCAGGCACTACTCATCTCTGCCTGGTGTGTCAGCCCCAGGTTAAGATCTCCACACCAGACTCGGGAAGACTGAGGGGGCACAGGAGGAAGAGGGAAGCAGAACATACGATTCATTATTCCATTTTAACTTTTTCCCTATATATTTAAAACACAGTGAAGGAAGGAGCATTCAGAGGTTGCTGAATTCTTGTAAAATACCAGTCCACCTAGAAGTAGGAAATTTCTTGAGAAAAAGCAAGTTAAAAACCACTGGGTTCTACTTTACCTTCTGCATCCAGCATCTTGGGAATATCCAGATATTTCTCAGCCACATCAAAAGCTGTGTTTAGATTTGTGAGAGGATCATCCTGGGAAAGAAAAAGAGCCAGAGCATCAGCATCAACTTGTAACAAGGTCCACAGCATTTCTCCCAAAACAGAGCTATTGTGCTTGGTTTCCTTCAGGTAACTGTGCTGTCCAGACAAAATTTATGTGTGAACCCTCATGTAGCAAGATGAAATAATTAGCTTCCTTTTGAAAGCGGAGCCTGGAGACTCATGATATGATATTCAACACATAATCTATGCACTTGCAACAAGGAGGAATAATACATTTTGTCCTGAACCTAGTTTAAAGTAAAATTAGCTTCACATCATACTGATAGTAAACAGCCATATTTCACATTTACATCTCATGCTTATATTAAGTTTGCAACTTCCCTTTGAAAGAACTGCAGAACAGTGTATCTGTTAGAACATCTAAGCAATACTAAAATAGTAACAACATCTGCAACGGCTGCTGTCCTCAACTAGTGTACAGTTTGTTGAACACCAGTTGAGTGGGAGGAAGAGAAATGTTTTAAGAAATCTCTACAAAATAAATACATATAAAAGTACCCATTTTGTCTGACTACTGCTTTTTCTTCTAGGTGCTGCACAAGACTTGTCATTTCTATTCATCTGTATATTATATAAACCTTCTGCTGTGGCAGGATGCACTTCAGATACAGACATCAATACACAGTAATCAAATCCTAAACAAAGTTAAATGTGACTTATCACATCATGAGTCATATCACAAAGGTAACTAGATTTTAAAGAGCCACACAAGAGAATATGAAACACAGATGTCACTGGAAATGAAAGACCTCTGCAAACTGTTTCCAGCATTCAAACATAATGATCAGCAACAGGACACCTACCAACATGTGTGAGACCCTCATATAAGCCTGATTTATATATTCCTGTATATCTATGATACTTTGTTATTCTGAAGAATCAATCACTTCACGGATGACAAATGACATTTGGACTATCAGCTTCTAACACTGAGACAGGTGGCTTTTCTGGAGGAAAGGTTGTGCATAAACTGTTAGTGTTCAGTCACCATGTCTGCTAAGTGTCTTCCAGGAAAGAGGAAGGATGGGGTGGTACTCTCCATATTGTCATTTGTGCCACTCACACTTGAGACACACCTTAAAAATTAGGAAATAAGGCATATAATTATTTCATCTTCCTTGTAGAGTGGCATCCATGTCTCTGGTTCTCTTCTGTTTGAGATCATGTGCCCTTGCTTATTACATCAACTTGGAAGATTAAGCTGTGCCTGAACTCTAATCAACAGGCAATTTCCTTTGAACCCACCCAGCATGAAAGGTTAAGCTAGGCAGGCTGGGCAGACAGGGTATGGGCATGCAGAAAAGTTCCTTTATGGCACTGGTCATTATGTAGCCCTCAGATTACAGCCTTCATGAAACCAGGAAAGTGAGCTATTCTGAAAAACAGTTTCCTGCAGTATATCAGCATCAAGTTCCTTTGGGTGAATGTCTCCAGTAGACAGCAACGTTTCACCTACCGAAGTAAATCACACAGAGACCACCAAAACAGACATGACCACTGATCGGTATTTAGTCCACTGGGACAAGTCAATGTTAAGTGAGGAAATGTTGCACAGGCATGCTGTGATGAAACCAGCAGCTGTCACATGTAGTAACAGGTCCCCATCTCAGTATCAAACAGTACTTTATCCTTATATAATACACTTCTATTGGTGACTACATCAGATATATTATATCCACCTCTTCAGAGTTTAGCAGTGGTACAGGCAGGGGATTTTTACTATCCTGCAGCCACAAGGAACCACCCTGTGCCATGGAATTAGAGGCTGGTACCATCTCAACCTCAGCCTACTTGCCTCCTGTTCCTGCTGTGGAGAAATCTCTATAAACCCAAAGTGTAACCAAAAGCCTTATTTGAAGAGGTAAGACTAGCTGGTATATTACATACCTTGTTCACTATGTGTAGACAGAGCCTTAGCTCCATTTAGGAAGGAAGAGTAACAGCCTTTCTTTCACTCAAGTGCAGGAGCATCCAGAAATGCCAAGTGGCAGCTCTCCTGCCAGTTTTCCCTTAGTCTATGAGCCATTTTCTACTTTTGTAGAAATATCACCACTGTGTACCATTTTTCAGCCTATGCTGACCATGACCACCATGGCATTGCTAATGCCCTGACAGAGTGTTTAGTGTGAACACAGACCCTTCCTTAGCACAGACCCATCTGAATGAGCTGCCTGAAGATCTGTCAGCCTCTCCTGGAGGAAAGGGAGGAGGCAAAAATCACTGCAGATAGCTTTCCTATCAGTTTGCAATGAACAACACCAGCAGCAATGTTGCCAAAGGTTAAAAAGAAATTTTAAGCTGGAAGTTGGGAGAGGTTTCCTGATGGGAAAACTTACTGGGCTTGGGCACTCCCAAAGGAAGGGCTGGAAGTCTTAACATGTGGGAAACTGGAGACTCATGTAGATGAAGCTATCAGATTTCATATGTAAGAAAGATGTGTGATCACATAATCTCTTGGGGAATGAAGCTAAAGATAGTGCTACTGAAAGCAAGGTACCTAAATCCAAGACTAGGTCGGAGATAAGCAGGGAGCTAAACCTGAGCAAGACCCTGTTCCCTGTGGGATGAGCTTCACCCCTCATGGATAGCGGAGCTGCTCATCACAAAGGTGTTGCTGCTTTGTGCAAGAGATAGGGTTTCCCTGGGGGCTTGTCCAAGACTACAACAAGGTCTCGAGCCCTGTGAAATTCCTCCAAACTCTACCACTTTCAGTTCTATGCCATTGTACACAAGCTAATTATTATTTCAAAACCCCTGTTTCAGCTGACTCCCATGAAAAGGGATAAACCAGTAAAGACTGGTCTGGCAGCCCCAAGCCTTGCAGTGCAGCACTGCAGCACCACAGCTACAGGCATGCTTTAGGGACCCAAAGGCAGCAAACAAAAGCCAAGTCACCTGTCCCCTGATTTGTTCCACAGCTGAAACACACACTCCAGAGGAGCACTGACCCAGACAAGGTTCTGCAAAGGTGCCTCAGGTCCCACTCTGCTTATGTGAACACAAAATAGAACAGCAGAGACATGAAGAGGAGCTGTAACTTCCCAGGCTCTAGCTGGGCCAAGCACGAGGAAAGCTATAGCTTTACCATGGAGGAACTACGCTGTTTTAACAGTGGCAGACAGCAAACCTGCCCTAAACAGATGCCCACCTGGCACATTCTCTGCTTTTGCTGACTAAAGACTACCATGGCTCCTCCTCTTTCACCACAACCCTAACTCACATGGGGAGTTTTCTCTGCTTCTCCAGCTATTTCCAAGTCCTTGCAGCACACAAGGTTGCCATAGCAATTACAGCAGCGTGACATAAAAAAAAAACAACCCAACTTCTATTAACTAGCAATCAGGAAAGGAGATGGAGGGGGAGGAAAATTGAGAGAGAGCAAGCACTTACTATACCTGCCAGAGCTCAAGACACTAGGAAAGAAACTCAATTGGTACAACACACGTTTTCAGGGATATCTGTAATAAATGCATCTAACACAGCAGTACACAGACTACATTTCTATATGGACTGCAGTATATGAGGGAATGTCTGAGCCATCAGCCAACCATTGTACTTGATAAAAAGATGTGGCTCACAGTTGAGCTACAGTCATGGGTAAAAGGAGGAAAGAAAAGCTCATATTCTGCACATGCTTCAGATGCAGACCAGGAGCTGAATCTCAAGATCTTATCTACAGAAAGCTGAGCAATAGCAGACATACACAGCTGGGGTGTCAGGGAATCACTGACACCAACCTGGGTGGACTTGCACCTTTTATTTTGGGGTCTGGACTATGCAAGCAACTTCAGCTAAGCAGTGCATGTAGGCAGAAAAGAATTGTGCTTGCTCCACTAACATAGCTAGACTGTGCTGACAAAAGAAGTTGCAAACTTTTGGGAAGAAGACATGCAGCTACACTGGCTACCTTTTGCTAGCAAACACTGCTAATACAGGCTCTGTAGCATAGACACAGCCCCTGCAAAGGAGCAGAAAACACTTAAACTGCACAATAACATTGCCCAAATGGGAGGTATGATGCAGACCTCTTGGCAGCTTGGATGGATGTTCACTTCTTTATCTTACACATTTGCGTGTGTGTGTGTGTACACAGAAACACACCCAACAAAAGTGCAACTGAGATGCCATTTATCACTCCCTAGAGTTGGAAGAGACCTGCAGGTGGACCTCTAATCTACTATCCACTGCTGCTCAGCAGCCTTTCCCATGTCTTTCTCTGCAAGATAAGCCCTCTGCAAGACCAGGGATGATTCAAAATGTTGAGGTTGTTTTGTTTGTTTATTTGCTTGGTTTTGAGGGAAGGGGGAGAGGGGAAGTAGGCTTCGAGGAGAAAGGCAAGAATTGGTTGAATTGAGCCAAAGGGAGGAGAAAGAAGCAATAAAGGAAGAAACGAGTGACAGAAACACTCCAGGCAAACACTGTGTTTAGGAAGGTCAAAGATCTAGGCAAAAGGCAACTTCCCTCCAGCACACGTCAACTGCCGGAGCTAAAGGCTAGGTTCTGAGCTAAGTTCTTCCAGCTATTTGCTCAAGATTTCAGCTGTGGTAGAGTTCTCAAACATGCATTTTATCTCACACCTTTAGAGAAATTCAGGCAGAGCAACAACAACAATTATACAGAAAGAGTCAGAACACTGCAGGAAGGCAGAGAGAACCTGATGAAGGATGGGATCAAAGGCAAGTGGAGAACAAAAGATGCTGGTTCCCTCTAACCTTACTCTAAGGAGGACAAATCCCTTTCCATCCCCATTGATTTTGGCTACTACAATCACTCTCTCTTTTCACCTTAAAAAGCCTGCAGGCAATATGACCAAATATGACCACTCCATTTCCTCACTCTTGTTTCACTTGGGTTTGGCTTAGGGCTTTGTTGATAACAGAGACTGCTGTAGCATTTACCCAGCTGGGTTTGTCAGACTCACATTGCTTAGCTGCTTTTATTTTCTCAAGATCAGGCTCTGAAAATGTAGCTCTAATAATTCCTTTTTTATTGCTGCTGTTTGTGTAAACAGGTACAGTCTCTCCTCACTGTTTATTCATCATGTGCTGACTCCAGACACTAAGACTGATCAGATAATTGACTGCTCTGCAAGACAGTAAAGATCTAAAAGGTTACTTAAAGCAGATCAGGCATTGTACAATTCATTGCCTCAAGGATGCAGCTAATACGATTAACTCATTTACATATTGTTTGTTTGCACAGTGATCCAAGATCCCAGGTCTGTTAGTGACAGACTCATATGTTTATCTCCCTAGCTAACATCAAGCATGTATGCACTTCATAACACCCAGCCCGCGAGATGATATGGTCAAACGTTTTGTGTATTAGCCCCAGCAATGACACAGGAATTATGCTCTTGGTGACATTTCACTCCACATGTGCCCAGAAACAGTGAGACGGGATCTCAGCAGACTGCAGGAACGCCAGTAGGATGGGAACCCGGTTTGGTCTTCCATTGCCCTGTTATGTCAAGATGCTGCTGGCAGCACAAACAACTGAATACTTACTCTCATCATCGACTGAGCAATCTTGTCTTCAAGACACACAGGAAGCAAACTTTGGAGCGGCTAGATGTCATGCTACCAGTGGCAACTTTTAAAGTAAAATTGAGTGCTATGTCAAATGCTTTTCTGGCACCTGACACCTACATGTTTGGAGAAGCCTGGTACTGCAGATGGGCTCAGTGCTAAACCGGAAGCATGTGGCAAATGTCCATTGAGGGCACACAGACCCCCCCAAAATGAGCTTTTCATTTGAACACCAGGTAACTGTTTCTATTCAGCTCTCCACAGAAATGTTAAGTCTGATTTGACTCACTAGTCTGTGACATTAGCACAGAACTAGTCTCACATTTGATGTTGGTGAATTTGCCAGCTTTTGCTCATCAGCTGGGATTGGGACACGTGGGTCTCATATAAAGCAGTCTGAAAGCAGGAACTCATTAAGTTCATGCTTCACTAAGAAGCCTGAATGTACTGATTCATCCCTCCTTCCTTCCCCCTAATCCTGCAACTGCCAGCTTGTGCTGAAGTTCTTCAATTATGTTTATCAAGCTAATTCTTCTCCCTCTTTACTTCCAAGGAGCCAAGCATCTGGTCTGACAAAGAAGTTGAGTTGTACCTTACGTAGTTTCCCGTAGTCGATGAGCTCTGGACGGTGTCTATGAATTAAAGCGCAGAAACCAAGGCCATCCTTCCAACTACAAGAGAGACAGAAGAGAGCACAATGAACAATGCTCAGCCAGAGAGAGGCACAGTGACAGGCATGAGCTCAAGAGAAGGCAACAAGACAGCAGGATGACTAATTCTGGTTCAGTTTCTAGCTATAAGTGCTTCTCTAAGTGCTGGGAAGGAGGCATATCTTGTACCTGCATGAGACTGCAATAAAGATTCCTTTCAAAACCTACAAAAATTGACCGTGATTAGGACTTGCCCTTTGCATTGCCACCTCCTTTTTGCCAGTTCTTTGTGCTGAACTCTATGCATGTCCTGCAAGGACAGGTATAGAGCTCAGGCTTGAAAAAGGTGTAGATACAAGTCCTAAAGGAGGAACAAGTGTATTCCTTAGGGAAAGGGCCAATGTTCATAACTAGCTCCACTACAGTACTGGCTAGCATGGATGGCACTTAAGCTCTAAAGAAGTGCTTTCGATTTATATGGGTCATACAGCTCTCCAAGATGTGCTGGAAAAAGCACTATTATACAGAATCTTCACTGGAACATCTGCCAATTTGGAAATTTTAAGAGTAGAGCAAGAAAACCTCTCATCCCTTCCCAACTCTGCCATACTACAAAGTTTCTGGCGCAGCCCTTTTTTCGTGGCCCCTGAAGTGTTCTGAGTTTTCACAGAGGAAAAGCTGTCTTGCTTAGCCCATGGCACATATAACTTAATGCTCTGAAGAACTTTACCAAAGCAGCAATTGTAACCAGAATGAGGAATTGGGATATAGGTACTTGCATCATCTAATAACCTCTGCCTCTAATTTCCTAGGTGCCTGTCTGGACTATGCTGTTACTGTGCAACATGCATCTGCATTGTCTTGGGAGGTCTGTCAGGAACATTGTTGAATATACCAAGAGACATATGAAAATAACACAGATTGTAAAGCTAAGTGCTTGCATGTAACTCACCTGATATGGAAGTTCTGGATGTTCACATTTTTGTAGGGGGCTGTCTTCCTCTGACACCATAACAAAAGTCCTTCTTTAGCAGATGTCTCTAGAGAAAGAAAGCACACCAATCAACTTATTTTCTTAGAAAGCAGGAGTCTCTGGGGCAAATGCTAGAAAAACATGAGCAGTTCCTCTTTGGTAGAGACTGCACTGAATTGTGCTTTATTTAATTTCACTTGTCAGAAAATTCCTTGTCTTGAAGTCTACTGGGATAGTTTTGTTACTATTATTTTCTTAATGAGGTTCAGTAATAAGGAAATAGCTTTTCAGGATTAGAGAGTTTTGTAGGACTTGTGAGAGATAGGTCCATTTTCAGTGCTAGTCCCTGAATCAGCCTGCGAGAAATGCAATAGATTCCAACATCCTTTTGAGATGCTCTTAAAATCTCTTACAAGAAGAGGATGTGAAAAACTCTTCTCAGTATACATGAACCTGGACAGAAACGTCAGCGAGACAACAGGGCAGCTTGGAAAGCTCCCTTGGATCTTCCAGTGACTCGAGAGCACAATCTGGGCCTTTTAAGTGGCAGTGCTATTTAGTTACCCATTTGTTCATTGTTGAACAGTGGATGAAAAGAACTGAGATTTACCTTCAACTGAGATATCCTGAATGGCAAAACGAAGGATAATGGTCCAGATCATTCCAAGAGTCATTTTAACATTGCCATCCACGATTTCTATGGAAAAAAAAAAGGCAGAGAGAATCAGTTGCAAGAGCAAATCCTAGTAAAACAGGAGCATTGTGGAGCATTTCCTTTTGCAGATGAGAGAACTGGAATTCCAGCTGAAAACTGTACATTCCCACCTCCCCACATGCTCTGCTGGTACAGCACAGTCCTGCCCAGTAATACCCACTAATCAGATTAGTTCTCTTGCAATATAATATTGAGTGTAAAACACAAACTGATGATCCAGAAGACTAGAAATAAAGACCAATTTAGATCAGTGTAATTCCCCACAGGGGCCTGGAAACACCTTGTTCAGGTTTAATTCTGATCACTTAGAAGCCATATAAGCCAAACTGGGAAAAACAAAAGCCTTTCTCTCTTACTCTGATATGCCTACTCCAAGTCACCTATATAACTGCCCCAGTGTAATTATGTCAGAAGAACCAGTGAGACTTCCCAGTGCAAATGAGCTCTGGCAGCTCATTTTGTCATGTGAAGAAGACACCACCAAGAAAATAAAAAAATAAATAAGAAAAATAATAATAATAATTTTAAAAACTCAACATTTTAATTTCAAACCAGCCTAAATACAACAGACTGCCTGTATAGGACTTCTTTCAGTCATTTAATTTCCAAAAGACACAATAGAGCATTCCTCAAAGTACACACATCCTGCTTGAAGACGAAGCAAGGACTCACGCTGACGAGCCTGAGCAGACCACAATATAAAATAAACTAAGATGCTAAGCAGGCTGTGAACTCTGCAATATAAATCAGCAAGGGTCAACAATTTGTAGATTTCAGAAAGCGACTGCTTGCATGTGTGAGATATGATCTATTTAGGATGGGGAATCAAGGTTCTAGGGGGAGGTACTAGGGGAATGCTGGCACAGAAATGGGCTTTCCATCATGTATAGATTAGCACCAAACAGTCCAAACAGTGAGCAGCTGGGCCTCAAGTGCTGATCCTTAGCATCTACAAAAATTCCACACAGACTATATATAGACATAAAATTTACAGCCTTTGCTTTTTGGATAGTGAAACTAGCTGAGCTGCCTTCTCCTACTCATTCTCTGGCAAGATTCTGCACAGCAGAAGGATCTTTCACAAAAAACTGACAAGTTACAAGAGTATTTTCAGTAAGAAAAGGGTTAAAATTAACCTACTGTTTGGAGGTAGAATAATTCAAGTCCTAACAAGGCTGCCAGAAAACATTTTTGTACTACTGTAGATACCTCTGTGCCACTGCTTCCATAAAGCTGCCTGGCAGAACACATTATGCTCTGGGGCAAGTAGAAATTTGCAGTACAGGCAACTGTCAGCTGTCTGGATCCTGTCACAAAAGTAACAATGTTTGAAATTTTCCTTTTAAGCTGTTAAAAAAGCTTTTCATCATATAATAACTTTCAAAATGTGAACCTCAGTGTATTCAAAACCAAGAGACAAGTAACACACACCCCAAACATTTTGTTTCAGAAATTGTGTCCATCTGGTCCAAATTCCTGAAAGCTTGTGACTTTGCAATACATGCAGTGCAACTTCCAGTGTAAATCAGATGGATAATCTCCAGTTGTGTTTTGACATACATCTGTATTATGGATTTACCAATTTAAAAGACAGACAACAACACATGCCACCTTGTTCTACTGCAGTAAACCCAGGTCTGCTCCTTTCTGCACTTAAAAGTACACACAAATATCTTGGTGGGGCATCAGTTTGCCCAGAATTAAATAGTGAACAACTTCTCACTGCAGTATAAAAGGACTACAGTTATTGTTGCTGGCATGGAAAAATGATGTTTGCCTGTTGACAGTTTTCTCACAGATGAATTTTTTACAGGTATTTTGGGGTCAGGGGGGTGTCCACTAGGCTGATGTAAGAAAATGTCATGTGATGACAGTTACATTCAGTTCTGTACTTTTTGTATTCTTTACCCCTCCAATAAAGCAACATGATCAACTGAAAGGAAAATATTTACTGTTGTTACAAATACCTGACATACTACAGCAAAAATATAAAAGAAAGAGTCCATGTTTTCACCTTGTTTGTTTTGTTCATGTGATAGATCTTTGTGGGGATTTTCAAAATGCAAAAAAGCCCAATGCTTGTAAAATCACAGCAGTTAGCAGGAGCACCCTAGGGTATACTTAAGATCTAAAACTCTTGATTTTAATGGACTAGATTAAAATCTGATGGCAATACTTTAATGTTGAAAATGCTTTATGGACGCTAATAAATCAATCAGTGAGCTGAAACAGGTAATTAATATTACTGTTCCATTGGTTTTAATTGGAAATAAAGGTCAAGATACTTACATAAAACCAGATAGCGTTAAGTTGCTAACGTGGCATTAGAACTCAGCCCTACGCTCTGGTCACGTTCTCAAATGCCAGTTTTATAAAGTTAGCTGGTGGAGCTAAGGTGGAAAGCATCTCTTCTCCCCCAGTCCTCTTCATTGCATTACTGATTTAAAAAGCAATGTGTGTCCCCTGCTCCAAAGCAGATTTAACCAAACACATCATCCCCAGTCCTTTTCTTCTTCTCCTTTTTTTGTTGTTGTTGGGTTTTTTTATTTTGTTTGAAGCAGGCAAGCATTTCTCATTTCTAGCACTAAAAATCTCCTGGCAACCTGGTTACAAAGTCAGTCAGCCTGATCAGAAAGGCCATATCCTCTTTGGTCCTTGCTCACTTGGTTTTCCACCCCTGCATTTCCCAGTGCCAGCCTCCTTTTCCTCTAGAACCCCTTCAGTGCCTTTCAGCTGCTGCCAGTCTCTTTCTAATATAGCAGAATACAGCCAAGAAACAAAAGTGAAAAACGTGGTTGCAAAACAGGTTTGCGTGAAGCCTTCTGCTTCCTGGTGATGAAGAGAAAGAAACTCCCCAGGAATTATTAAAAAGTTGAAGGTAAGACTACAAAGCTAGAACAACCTAATGCTTAATAAAGCTGCTGTGTTTGTTCCCTGCTGATATATGCAAGGCTCAGTAACATGAGAACAGTTCAGATATTAAAAGGCTAATAATCAGGCAGTATCTTCTGCCTGACTATGCTTTCCAAGCGCTCTTCCTAGGCAGGACCTCTGCAAGTGTTGTCTGCACGTCCTCCACCACCACCAGCTGCTGTCTGAACAGCAACAGCAAGAACATGTTATTATTGTGATTTACATTCAACTGGGGGGTGGATTAGTTGCTAGCTAAAGCTGATGAGGCATCTGCATCCACTGGAAGGAAATTTTTTTGCACCAGTGAATATGCTTCCACCGAGCTCCCATTATTGTACCAAATACCAGGGAAAAAATATGCAAAAACGACAGTACTCTCATCCATTTGTTTGACAGTGAATTAAGGGCCTGACAAATATTCAGTCCTTAGGTGCAAGACCGGCTGGCTACACAGACGTGGTTTTTAAAATGCATGAACTCATTTCGAAAAATGCAAAAATGGTTAAGTGTGCTTTTCTGTCCTAGCCTGGGTAGTTAGAAGCAGAGTCAATGCTACAGAAACTGTGATTCCCTCTGGCTACTTCTAAGTTGCCCATGAGATCACAGCTGCTGCTTACTCCATGGAGACAAGGAGATGCAGGGGATGAACAACTGGTGGGATAGCGTTATGATCTGGGAACTGGAGTCATAGAGCGACAATTGTGACAAAAAATAAAGGCTGCTCTGCATTTTGTTTATCCTAACAAAAGTCAGATAAAGCAGGATGAGCATCCACACCCCTGTCTTCATGAACCATGTTGCTAATGATGGTCCAGGCAGATTTAGGACAGTTGGCTGGCATTGTTGATGGGGGTATAGACCTCATCTCCCTAACTGTGAGCAGGCAGGAGACAGGGACAAGTATAATGCTATGTTTCACCCACTAACATGGAGTTGCTGGCCTTCCTCTTTCCACTGTAAAATGTATGCTTGCTCTGCCTGGTGTTTACTAGGTGTTTTGCTCAGATAGGACTTCTGCAATTGTTGAAATCTTTAAGCTTTATTTCTCCTTTTAGTTGCACAAGTGAGACTAGGGATCAGTTCATCCAAAGTTATCCTTATGCTGAACTGAGCCACATCTGTCTAAGAAAACAGCAAATTTCTATGCAGATTGGAGGTGCAAATAAAACAGTCTTAGGGTCACATACCTGACCTACTCAGTCTGTTAAATCCCAGGAGCATTTGACACCAGTATGGAATCTATTACAGCAAAAGATGGCTCCTGAGGTGTCAAATGACAGTGAGGTTTAAAAGCAGATGAAAAACCATTTGGAAGCTGCACCAGGCTGGAGACTTCCTTGATCCAGATTTACACAGATCTGCTGTATGCCACAACTGCTTTGATCCTAGGGACTCTGGCTAACAAAGATGTTTAGAATCATCCTGAACTGTTAACAGGCAAAGATAGTTGTAAAAAGCAGCTCTTAACCCTCATTTCTTATTCTGTTTGCTTAGTTCACCCTCCATTTAATGTGGACATGGAATAAATCCTGTACTTATGCAAGTGTAGGAAATCCTCTTCAACTCTGGTTCTTGTTCACTGGGACACGGCTGCAGAGTTTGGCTTGTAAACAGCAGAGAGGGATCTTTATTTGATGAAATGAGACATGCTACAAAAACATTTTTGGTGGCTTTAACACTGATTAAGCACAAAGGTTCAACAAGGCTTCAGCCCACCTGAAAGTCCCCTTGGGATTATTTCTGGAGCTTATTTTTAACCAGAAAAAATAATAATAAATAAAGCCAAGACACTGATGGCCAATGCCATTTGTCTGATGTATAGAGAGAACTACAGCTACGTTGCAGATCCTTCACACCTGACCCTTCTGCTCAGCAGATGACCACAGATGGAACAAGCCACCTCGAGGCGAGGAGTGCACTACCCCAGCCAGTACCACCATACTGCTGTGGGATCGTGTTTTTCTCCTCTGGGGAAAAAACACCTGAAAAACTTCCTAGATCAGTCCAATCTGACTGAGGCACGTACAGCTAATTTTCTTTGTGCAGTGTTATGACTGCCTCATTGGCGTTTATCTTCTACTTTGCTGCTGCGCGATGCTGTCTTAAAGTCTGAAAGCCCTTAAAATTCATGCTCCAGGAAGGCTTATAATCCCTTCCATGGACTGAGTTGCTGTTGTGCTGTTCAAAGGAAAAGTCAGTTTTTATAGCTGATATGTAATTTACTGTACACCAAGTACCTGGACAGAATGGGCAGCAGCCCCTGCAGCAGGTTATGCTTCCTGGTGACAACCAGAGTGGCCTGGGCTGGGTCTGTGTGCAGGGTGGGTGCTGGGGTGGGGGAGCCCACACTGTGGGATCACTTACATGGCCTGAGCTGGCATCACAGTACAGGCCCAAGCACTCCGTATAAAAATTACATCTAACCTTGGTCTAAACTTGAATGCTGTGCTACCTTTGGTAGTATAAAGACACCTATATGGGTTCACCATGCAGCTGCATGGGCAGGGGAGGTCAGCAGCACTGTTTACACTGACACAGACCATGGCTTCTGTCACAAAATAGCAACTTACAGCCTATTTCTGATCAGGGTAACTACCATGAATCCATACTGAATAACTGGGCCCTGGAGATCTTTGGTCACAGACCATTTTACTTGCAAATGATTTCTAATTGCTATTATAGGGTACAGTCACAGCTGATTCAGGAACAGAGATCAAAAAAGAAAAATCCAGTGCAAGGAGAGGAAAACGCAAACCTAGTGCCAAGGAGAGCAGAATCAGGAAAAAAAAAAGGAGCATAGTAGGGAAAACAGGTTTTAAGCATGCTCTAGACTCCCAGAAAGATCCAAAAGTCTGTCCAAGATCCAAATGATAGCAGGAGCTGTCTTAAGGCAGAACACCTCCGGCTCCAGGTCCAGCTTCCAGTTTGAAAAGGGTCCCATACAGACACGGGCTACTGTATCAGACACTGGATGCATCAGTCTTTTTCGTAAGGGCACAAAATGACCTTAGATATGCATTTGTAGTACATAAACAGCACTCAGGGCCAGCAACACCCTCAGGTTGCTCCTGTGGGAAAAGCTGAGAAAACTGAAGAAAAGTTTTGCATGCAAAGTATCAGCATAATTGAGCCATCCACCTCTTGTATTTTGCTCTTAAATACCAAACACAGTAAAGGAGTGTCTGCAATGTGCCTGGACACTAGTTTCAAATTGTTACAGGGTCTTCACAAAGTTAAAGCAGTACATTGAGGTAAAGGTCTCAGCAAGGCAAACATAAGCCCCCATAGCAGCTCAGGTATTCTGCCTGATCTGACACAGAACAAGTGGACCAGAGGAGCTGTCCCCAAAAGCATGCCTGAAAGGCCACAACCGGGGATGGCATGCCAATGTGCTCTGACCTCCTGGGCTAAGAACATGCAGTGCTCAGCTCTGCAGCCCCACAACTCTCCTGGAGGAAGAATGCTCATCCAGAACGGTATCATGGGCTCATTTCCTGGCTCTGTCATGAGTTTCCTTGGAGAAACCATGTTATTTCCATCTGTAAGATGGAGATAACAAACCTCCCTCATTTTCTGTGGTCACTGTAAAGACAAACCTAGAAATACCACAGAAGCAGAGTCTCCACAGCAACACTGACAACACGAGTCCATAGGCAGGACTTACGCACAGGTCCAGAGCAGAGGAAAACAAGTGCCACGAAAACACAATCCAGATGACAAGTTGTTATGGTTTATAAAAGAGCAAACTACCTTACTAACCTGTAAGCGCTTTGGGTTTTGGGTGACATATCTGCAAAACACCCCACATTTTTGCTAAAAAGACAAAAATGCTACACAAACCCCTGCTGTCTGCATGATCAACAAGTTTGTCTTGAGGGCAGCCCTGGTGCTGCCCACAATGGTCTCTACACAATGATACACGGGTTCCAGCCAGAGTACCCAGCTTTCTGGGGTGCACAACGAGAAGCCTGGAAGCTCTGAAAATTGAAGGCTCTGGGGTCCTTGACCTGTGCTGAGAACTACACTTGGCTTTGACCCATGACATGTCCTACACCAACAGAGGTTCTTTCCCAGAGCTCTGCAACAAGCTAAATACAAGCAGCTGCTGTGCTTCACTTTAGACTTTTCTTCATTTGAGAAAGAAACATCCCAATTAATCTGTTCCTGCCGCTGCTGCTCAATGTTTTTCTTAACTCACAGAACCAGGAGAAAAGCAGGAGGATCTGACCAATAAGCCCAAGTGGGAATCAGATTTGGCATCTTAGTGTGAAGGTAGGATTTAAATCCAGAGTAAAGGCCTAGTATCTCCCTCCTTTTCCTCCATGGCTTATTCTACAAGGCCATAGTAGGGCTAGGGAGGTGCAAAGGGAAATGACATCTAGCCATGAGAGAAAGGCAATGGCTAAGCACAGGCTGGGCCCAGATAAATCAGCTGGTTTCTTTACCTTCTGCTCCAATAGATACTAGTTTGACTCCTTTGCTAGCAATGAAATCCAAGGCCTTGTTCACGTTGGATATTTTGTGCACTCGCATTTTGCCTCTTTCAGGCTTAGCCAAACGTTCACCTAAGAAGAAAAGAGAAAACAGAAGTATTAGAAAACAGTTTTGAACCTGTTCTTCCCTGGTGGGTGTTTCCCCATGCTGGTAGCTCCTGCTGCTCAGCCAGATGGAGGATGGATCTTCCTGCCTCCTTTCTCGACAGCAAAGGCAGGACAGCCACACTCACTGTTAAGTACCCCCAGAAAGAACCACATAGAGAAGTATATTTTTGTTGCACCCCAGATAATCCAGTAACGGGGGAACTGTTGGCACAGAGTCCTTTCCACGAGAGGTTTATATCAGAGGTGAAAAAGTCCTTCAAAACCACACTGACCAAGGCAGTACCATTAACCACAGATAACGATGTCTGGAAATGGCACAAACTTCCCACACTCACGAAGAGAGGTGAGGAGGTCCCTTCCAGCATTTACAACATCTAATTTAAAAGCATATCTCACCTTCTTGGAACTCTCTATAGTCAAACAGTGTGAGGGTATCTCATATCTTGCCTTTTCCCCAGCCAGGATATAGACCTCCTGCCTCTCTAGTTTCTGCACTGAATGGCCACAAGTGCCTGTATCAGGAAATTAAACTGCTTCTTTGGCAAGTGGCTTTGTAACTGTAAGGACTCTCATCCCAACTCCTTTCCATTACACGTCTGATGTATTTCTAACTCTATACAATGATCTCTTACACGGTGGTATGCATTTTAAATGTTTGTTTATTTATTTATTTATTATTTATTATTATTATTTAAATGTTTAAATGTTAAATGCATAAATCTAAATGATGAGGGAGAGAAAGGGAAGCAGCCTAGCTCCCAGCTAAGACCAGGTAAATCTCTGATAGAAATGAGTCCTGACTGGAACAAAGCTAGAAGATTTGGAAAAGCACTTTACTTGACCTTATTTATTTGAGAGTTGCATTAAGTGCAGTCATGCCCTTCTTGATAGGCTGCCTGTAAATATGCTCACAGCCTACATTTACTAACACACAGAGTAACGAAATTAAAGCTTGGACAGACAAGTGGGCTTTTTGAAGGAACACCTGACAGAAATATAATTAGACAGGACATCAGGAACCACCTGTGACACACACCACCAAAAAATGAGCAGAGCAGCCGCTTTCAGACCACAACCTCCAAAATACAAAAAAGATCTAAACAAAATGCAAGCAAGTTCTGCACTTTGGAAAAAAAAAAAAAAAGTCATGGAATAATTAAAAAGAGATCAAATGGGCAAGTCTATGCAAGTAATTACTTACTTGACCTATTCAGTTCCAAAAGTCTCTGGCTATATCTTGAACCTGAATGTTTAATTCAATGAGGGCTGACTCAAAACCTTTATTTGAGGCTTAAGGCTGAGAAAGAAAAGTACTTTTAAAAATAACTCTTTTTCATACTAAAACTGGATGGCTTGTTTCCCAACAAAGGCATGAGGAAAAGCTAAAAGGGAGAAAAATAGATTATCACCATAGACATGGCCTGCAAAGAAAAGAAGTCTGGAAACAAAAAATCCTCTAGAAGTGTTTCAGTGATTATTGCAGGCTGGTGTCATTAACTCTCAAGCTTAAGGATAAAAACAGATTCACTTTCAAAATGAAATACTGATGTCTGACAATTTAAGTAAAAAGATGTACTTATGGTACTACCTCCATTCTAGGATTAAAAAAATATTTTGCTCTAATGGAGCCTCAAGTACACGTCATGGTACGTTGCTTTCTTTTTCCATTTGGATAATGCTAGTCATTCTAAATAAAAGTGGGAGCATTTTTTGTGACAGTTTCACAATGACATTTTTTACTTATAAAGAAGTGCCTTACTTTTTTTTACTTATGCTGCCAAATGTCAACAAATGGGTCGAGCCAGCTACAAAATAACCATTTTCTTCAGCCGATGTGACTGTAAACTAGCCTTACAAGACGAAAAATAAAGACAGGAGGTTAGGTTTCACCTGGAACAGCAAACTGATCCAATTCACCTTGTGGCCGCATTATGTGCATCACCAACTCAAGGGAGAGCGTCTGAACTGCTCTCCCTGGGGCTAGGGAGAGCAGGAGTGTTCCCTCTGACAGCAACACAATACTGGAGCAGTTGATGGTGATTGCAAAACTGCAGTCTCCCTCTCTCAAATACCACCATAGGATATTTGCTTTAGAATCTTTTTTTTTTTTTAACTTCAAAAGTCCCCAAACCCAATGGCTATTTCCTCCAGACTTGGACTTTATTACAAATTCAAATTTCCAGAGAAAAGCTTCATCTGGTTCCATGCCATACATTATTAATGATGTAGACTGTTAAAAGGAAAGCCTGCTAGAAATATGTTCTACTTTCAGCTATTTGCATCATTGCTTTATTTCTCAGTTCTGCTCCCAGCTGAGACAATGAAAATGGTCTACTTGCTTCCATTCTCTGGTTCTCATGTACTAGCCCAAGGCTGTACTTGAAAAGCCAAACAATGTGAGGAAGTGTTGGCACAGAAGTTGTTTACAGCAAATTTGTTTAGGAAAAAGTTCAATTAGTCATTCCTTCTGTTTGGGGGGGGGAAAGAAGTGCCTTATAACTTTATTTTAAAAGTACTAAACATAAGCTTAGTCTTTTTCAGTCTTGTAGCATTATTTTTGAAACAGCTTTGGCAGGGAAGGAAATGCACGTAGTGAAAAAGGAAAGTCTATCTTCTGAGGCAATATCTAGGGAGGGCTCCCAACTGTTACTTCTCACCACAGGGGCACCCGGGAGAGGACTCGCAATGAAGAAGTCCCAGGACTGTCCGTGGAGCTTCCCAGCTGCACGGGGCTGGGGGACCGGGGCAGCTCTGGTTGAGCTGGGAGGGGACCTGTCAACAGCACAGCTCTCCACCAAAAGGTACCAGGGCTGCATAAAACTGAGGTGCTCTCCTCTAGCAGAACATCACTGCTTCTCATACTTTGAGAAGTGGCGTCAGATGAGAAAACTGCTTCCTAACAGCCCTCGCTGCCTGGCAGCGGTGTGTCCTAAGGAGACATGGGAGGATCTGCCCTGAAACAGGTCTCCCACAGCCGCCGCAGCACAGTTCCTCTCCCACCCTGGGGTCTCCAGCAGCTCTCCCACAGCAGCACAGCGCTGCAGCAGGGACAGAGGGAAATGGTGATGGGGATTACGGTCCCTCATTCCCACACACCCCAGCCAGGCAGGCAGGCAAAGGAGGTGCTCGGCTCTGTACAGCTCTCGCCAGCCCGGCCCAGTGCTCTATCAGCTGAAGGCTCTTATGGCCATCACCCTCTGGGCTAGATGAAAAGACCAGCCTGCCACAGACCAACCCTGCCCACACCAAATTCCCAAAACAGCTCTGCAGTCCCCCAAAATATAGGAAGGGGAAGGTGTGGAGTGAGCCAAGAGCTGAAAGACTAGACACTGGAACTGGAGGGCTAAGAGCCAACCAGAGACTCATTCTTTTGGCAGATGATCAGTGGGAACCACGGCAGGAACATACAGGTGAGCCCTTGCCAACCAGCAGGAGACTCCTTTACCCCCATGCTGCTCTCGGGCTGGGCTGCTGCTTCCCCAGCTGTGGGCCAAAGGGGCTACCAGGGGGGCCAGCAGCTGGAAGGAGGCTCTGTGAGAGCAGCGTGACTCACAACTGGAAATGGAACCACCAATGATGGAAGTAAAACAGTTAAAAAAACAACTGTGCTTAATTTCTCCTCTTTTGCTGCTGTACCTTGGAGAACTGCGCTTTAAGCTTCTGCTGGGTCTAAGGAAAGGATGGTCAGTCCTTTGTGTGTGAAGGACCATGGCCTCTGGTGGGATGCAGCCCACAGCTGCTCCCCATGCCTTTGCCCGCTGGTCACCTCTCAGCAGGTTGCAGGCACAGAGCCACTCTGCAGTGCGTGGGGAAATGCTGTGCCCACACCACCAGCACACTTGGAAGCCATTAGCTTCTTCCCAAACAGGTGGGTCTGACAGGCCCTGCTGGCAGGGTCCCAAAGGGACAAGAGGAAAGGAAGAGTGGGAGTTGAGGCAAGGAAATTAAGCAGAGATAGAAGACCCCTTGCTTTAGCACAGAGCCTCATCTACCCTCCCCTGTTCATGCTTCTCTCCCCTGTCTCCCATCCAGTGATTAGAAACTAAGCAATCAAGGCCCAACTGCCTGAGCTTCCCCACTGCAGTCCCTCCTCTGCAAGGGACCATAAATACAGAAAAGAAACTAATAGGACTCTGCTACCTCATTTCTTACAGGCACTGCAGAAGCAATGTATGTGCTGCAAAGCTCTGATAATATTCTGAACTCTGATCCCTCCAAACCACCAGAACGGGCAAAAGCCCTGAGGTTTTATCCTATATTCACAAATTCTGAAAAACACAAACACTGACGGCATCTTTGCAGGAGCTGGCAAAGGCAAAGAAAGGAAGAAAGGAGCAGAGGAAAGGCAGTCTGACTGCTTCTATCATGGCAATTTTATTGGAAAATGTATCAAGAAGGTCAAGAGTGCAAGTCACTGAGTTACTATTACTGGCTCAAAAGCCATCAAAATAAAGTCTGTGAGCATTCAACCCCAGTTTCATACAGACAGCCTTATCCCCCCTTGATGCCTCACACAATACTTTACACTAAAGTATTTATTTCATCAGCACATCAATAGGGATTACTGCTTATATGAAATAAGCCCTGGGAAATATCTGTCAAGTAGTGGGACATTTGTGATAAGAGTGAAAACAAATCTGACCTAACTTGTTCCTGTCACTGTTTTTATTTCAGACTCTGTTTTCTGGGATTTTGCTTATCCTTGGGATTTTTTTTTTTTTTCACTGAAGGCTGGAGCACTGAACTTGGATTGAAACTAGAATGGAAAAACTTCAGTCACAGCTGAAACTGAACGACACAAAAGATTTACTGGTTTGACTTCTCTCTTCCAATAACTTTTATCCTAATCCCACTGTCATGTGGCTTTGGTGTGATTTGCCAGTGCAGCATTCCCACACTCTTCCGCGAGCCGCTTCGTCAGCCCTGCCAAGCAGTAAGAGCTGTTGCCTGAGCCTTCACAGGAGGCTGTGCATTCCTGACGGGCAGAGGAAAGCAGAGAGGCAGGAGCAGGAATGCAATGGGCAGCCTGCACAGGCCATGAGGCTTGGAATACATTCCAAAAGCAAATTAATGGTCACTGCTGGAGACACGATATTCATTAGGGAGAAATTTGTTCTGAATCAGAAAGCAGCTGTTCTTATATTCCAGAAAAAACTGCAGCATTACAGCCCTTGCTGTCCTTACTTTGTGGGAAAGGAGGAGGACAGATTTCAGAACAGAGATGCTCAGGACACTTGAGAGCACCACACAGAACGTCTCTCACCTGAAATGACTTCCAGAAGTAACATGAGTTTAAGACCATCCCTGAAATCTTCCTCTATGTTCTCAATCTGTGTCCCAGCCTTGCGGAGGTGAGAATTACACCATGCTGTAAATGTCTAAAACACAGAAAGGAAGAAAAAAAAAAGTCAGTAATCTTCCCAGAAGCCAAACAACAGTTCAGAACCAAAGCAGTGCTGCTAAGTACCATGACAGAGATTCAAATCCTGGTTAGGTTATCATCTTTCCACCCGCTGTCCTTGTAGAGCACAAGCATTAGTATCTAAATATGTACCTAAATATCCAAGGAAGTTGCAGGGTGTTCCCACGACAGAGGGAGTCTGAGAAAGAAAATCACTTCATGGTTCCAGCATGTCTGATTTTCTGGAGAGGCCGCTACAATTTGTGTTTGGTTTAGAATACCCTGAAACTGATTTTAAGGCATGCTAAGTGCTCAGATTGCTAGGGACTCCAGTATTAGACAACATATCTTAACATAGTATGAAGGAGAACAGAAAACAGCATTCCGGATTCTACACAGGTTCTTGAGGAAAAAAAACAAAACACACCAACATTTTTTTTTACAGCCAACTGCCTCTTGGCTACTCCATCCCCAGCAAACACTGCAGCCCTTCGACATGGAGGGACAGCACGCTGAGCTCCTCAGCCACACAAACCACGGCCCAGTAGTGTCTGTCCTGCTGCCTCCATTCTCACTGACTCACGATTAAGCAGAGCTCCCTCCCCTTGGTGACTGTCCCACCTTCCCTATTCGCTAATGTGGAGGAGTAAACACTTTCTGAATAATGATGCTATCACCTGTCTCAGCAGAAGTGCAGGTCCTAGAAAGGATAAAAGTTAAGCATTACTTAGCAACACCACTGTCCAGCACAGTCCCAAATTCCCAATATTTGAGAGCCTCGGGCAGAAGGATCATTGCAGCCACCTCAGTGGTAGACATCACAGCCACTCTGTAACTAGTGATATTATACGTCACCACCAGAGTAATAATGTGAGTTTGAAGTGTAGGAAGGACTGAGGTCCAAAGTACGACATAGCCAGTGGCACTCAGGCTAAACAGAACTCTTTTTGGAAACGCCTTCTGACCTCAAGTGGTCAAGATAAGAGTATCTCTTATATGAGAGAAATGAATTTCACCACAACTGATAACAAAACACATTTTCTGTGGTTGCAATCTGTCAGCCCATGTTCTGAACAATGGGCCTGTGGGGCACTGACAGGGAAGAGACCATGTCATCCAACAGACGTGCTAGTAGGGATTATCTCAAAAGAGCACCATGTAAATGGATTTAAAAGAGTGCTACCATTAAATGGTGAAAACACAAGAAGGAAACACAGAACACCTCGGTATGGCATGGTCTTAAATAGGTGAATCAAAGAGCCCAACCTGGAGGTGCAGAAGCTGTTCGACACGAAAGTATTGTTTGAAGAGTAAATGGTAGCAACTAGTTCTTTTAAGGTGTACAAGTTTGTCCAAGTGCTAATGAATGCATTTCAAAGTGTTTGAATAGGACACCAAGTAAGCCCTTTCCTTTGTACAAACTGATAACCCCTCAATCACTCTTTAAATACAAGGGTAAGGTAACTCAGAAAATGAGCAGCTCCAAAAGCTCAGCACTTCCACAAGGGAAGGAGGACTTTCTTCCCTCCCTCTCCCAGATGTGCTCCCAGAGCCAATTCAACTCACTGACCCAGAAAAACACTGTTTACTTTCTTTGGTAAGGCTGGTCTTCTGCTCAGTTAGCGCTTGAAGGCAGTTCAGCAGAGTCTAACAAGCCTCCGCAAGAGAAAATTGGGCATATGAGGGCCGAGCAGGAGGGTGGAGTGGACCACAGCAGTTGTGCCACCAGAGGCTGTCAGGGAACCACAGCAGAGAGGACTCAGCTGATACTGAAGCACAGCATGCCAAAAATTTAGAAACGCTTCACCACTGCTTACACCATGCGCAAGACTTCAAAAGAAAGATTACTCCAAATGGCAAAGAGCATCAGGGCTTGTTTTTAATCTATCTGGAAGCTGGGCTTCCTCTACTAACCTGCTTGCATTTGTGCTTACACTACTGCAAATAGCACAGCAGAACCTTTCCTTGGAAAAAGCATTGCTCAACAGCTGCTGAGCTTCCCACTGCTGTGCTCTGGCCTTGCTCTCTGCCAGGGCTGTGGGATGGAACAGGATAACAGTGCAGCTGCAAATACTTTCATGGCAATAGCCCTTGGACGGATGCATGTATTGTGAAAGTCTGGGATCTCTTTTTTCAAGATGGCCTGGTTTCCTTCCAGATTTGGAAGCTTTAAAAAAAGAGTAAGTCATTAAGCACCTTTTATTGCTTTTTATTGTTATTCCCCTGAGAAATAAAAGTGAGGTTTTCTTAAAATAAGAACGGTTTTATTTGAAAATGGGCCTTGTATCCTGAAGTACATCCTTTTGCACTACTTACTTCATTCCACTGCCTGCACTGTATTATGTGAGAAGAGGTACATTTATTTGGCTCCCTTTTGCAGCCAGGCTCCTTCACTCCTTCAGACGGGCAAATGAGAGCCAAGATGCTTTCAAAAGCTACATCATAATCACCACATATCTAAGTATGAGAGCAAGTTATGTCAGGAAGGTTGTGGATGCCCATAAATCTCCTCATATTTGGAAAGCAGACAGGATACCTAGAGCTAGTGACTGGCCCTGGGTCATGTTACAAAACTCATGTTGAACTGAGTAGGAAGCCTGGGATCTAACTCACAGGCCACACTTTTATTTCTTGTAAGACTTCTCCAAAGCCATTTCAGTTTTCTCCATCAGCCCGAAGCAGATCAGAAAGTTCTGCTTTAAATCATGAATAATCCTGGTATAGCTCCACTGGGCATCTCTTTGCACATTTTGAGGACAGAAGAGGGTGACTGGGTCTACATTTCTCAGAAGCACAACTAAATTTTGCATTATTATAAAGCCTGGCAGGATAAGCAGATCAGTCAGAGTGGTTTTATTACTGCAAGAGTCACCTAGGACTTGGTGGAAAAGTAAGTCCTAGAGCCAGCACTCCAACTTCTCTGCTGGAGCCATCTCCACCACATCATGGCCTCAGACACACTGAAGAGAGACACCTCTGCAAAATGCTGCCACTAGTCACCAGTGGCAGAGCTGATACCTCAGCTCAAGGACATGTACCATGAAGGGTTGACAGACAGAGCACATGCAGTTCCCATGAGACAACTCCCAGATGTGCAGACATTTTGTCAAGGCACCCTTCAGGTCTTACATGAACTTCAGTAAGCACAACGCCATACGCAGCACAACAGTGTATGGGAACAGCAAGAGCCAGCAGCCCAGTGTGGATGCATCAGGCGATTTTACAAGAGAGCAGCATTATGAATGCTTTTAATAATTGCAGTGAGATTCATAAAGTATATTCTTCACAGTCCAACCCAGAGCAACATCCATCAAAGCAGAATAATCAGAAAACAGCTTCGTGTTGCATCTGCTATATATACTGCACAGGAATAAAATATTTTCTTACTTAAAAGTAGTAAATTGGAAGGAGATTTGACAGATATGAGAAGGCTGGAGAAATGTGGTAGAAAAAATGAGAGGACCAAGAGAAGAAGGGAGAGCTGAAATTTTTGCTGTCCGGTGGCTCTTACAATCCTGGCAGTCTTATTTGGAGCCATTTTTACTGACTCGGCTTCATGCATCTGCACAGGATCTTTTTTGTTATTCTAGGAAACCTACTGAAACCACCCACACACCCCATCCACCTTCTGGGCGACGCACCCGCTCCTCCCCACACCCTGAGTCACCGCTAGTGGTGACAATCACGTCAGGGCGGCCGCTGAGCCCCGCTGTGCTGCCTGTCACAGCAAACAAGCTTCTGGAAGTGGAAGGGACTGCCAAGAGCAGCCAGCCATCTTTCTGGCACAGGTCTGGGCCTGGGAGCTGCCAGACGAAAAAAACCCAAAAACCAAAAAACCCCCAAAAAAGCAACAGTACACAAAACCCATCTGTGTTTGCTGGAGTGAGGCGAGGCACACCCCAGAAATGCACTGCCAGGTGGGAAGCACCATCTCCTCAGTCGTGAGCTCAAACCACTGCTGCTCTGAGGCAGTAGATGTACCTCCTCGCTGCCTGCAGATGCAGAAGCCTGGAGATTATTCTCCTGCTTACCTCTAACTCCCTGTCCCAAAGATGAGGAAATGAATACTCTGTTAATCTTGAGGCTTACGGAAATTTTACAGAGCTGGAAAACCACTTACTGTTGAATAATAGCACAAAGACATACCATCAACCGCATTTTCTTCATACAAATCTCACTTCATAAATTTTCTACAGTAACTGCACAAGAGGTGCAAATGGAATTGTGTTTCTTGGCCCTTGGATCCTTCCATATATTGTACTTTTAATTCCATTTTTGGACACAGCAGGTCGCCAGGACGCCCCTGCAGGTTTGCCCCTTGCTCAGTGTTCACAATGGAGGATGCCTGATCAAGGGGCACGTGAGCATTTGCGTGTACATGCATGCATTTCTCATCATTGCTCTCTGCCCCCCTGCTCCCATTTAGCTACGATTTGCAGCTTCCTTTTTTTTACACTTCAGCTTCACCTGCAAGATCCCTGACACTGAGATCAACTCTTGCTATTTGTGTGCTGGATGCTGTACAAACAATAAGACCTTCATATTCTACCACAGTATAACCTGTCAGATAATAAAGAGAATAATGAATGTTACTGAAAGCAAGCAAATATTACTAACTGTTCCCCTGCCTCAACATACGAGGCAGGTTTACTGCTGGGTAACATCTACGTGCCTACCTGCATACCTATTTTAACAGGCACACACCCTTTTTCTGACACAACCTGAAAAGTCTCTGCTTCTTCAGAGTTCCCCATATTAACCCTTGCCAGGCACGAGTTAACTAAAAACAACAGCCAGGTGACTGCTGGAGGTCCTGCAGCCAAAGCTCTAATTAGATACCATGGCTAGCTGGCTCCTTCCAGGTACCTCCTAGTCCTGTCAACTGCAAACCCACCTTTGGTTTTCCCTGTACCACACATGTATCCACACACTCTGGTACTCTTCGCACTTCCCAAACTTTTGCTTTTGTTCCTGAAAGCCATTAACTTCTTCACACTGTCCTTTCCAAATCCATTACCTTCCTGGTACCAAAGTGGCTCAGGTAACATTACTGAAACCCAAGGAAGAAGGACAGTAAGTCAACATTTTTAAGTTTAAAGAATGTTTCTGCTTAGAAAGCAGCAGTGCCGTGACACTTCTGAGAGCAGATCTGGAGAGCTCTTCGCTGCAAGAAAACAGTCATAAGGCACTTCAGTCGCTGAGCAATTTTAGCAATGTAAATGTCAACATTGCCACAACCACATAAATGACAGATATTAAATAAAATAAATGGGCAGTTTTATCTCTTTGTGGCTGCAACAGTGACATTCCAGCTTTATCTGACCTTTCCAGATGCTCTTTACTTCTCTCCTTGCTAAATCACTCTTCCATGCAGCCCTGCTTTCCAAGGGTGAGTGTAAACTTTCCGACACAGCCAAGAGACGGCCATATTTTTGTAACAGCCCTGGCGAGGCTGTCACTGAGCCAGAGCAGTGCTGTTTGCCTTCTTTCTGATAGGAGAAAGGTCTGGCTTAAGCAACCTTAAAAAGAATTCACTGGAGCACTGCCTTGCCAGAACACCATCACCGCACTGAAAGGGAAGCAGTGTTCATGGCCACCAAGGCATCCTCCTTCCTTGCATTTATGCTGGGGGATGAATTTTAAGAAAGTATTTCAACACAGCTTTGCTGTTCAGATGCGTCCACAAAGGTCTGGCTCCTGTTAAGGGGATGGAGCTGCTAAGCACACTAATCTCAGGCTAGCAGCACAGTTTTATGCTGTCTGCACATGTGCTCTGCCAAGTGAGGTCTTGAACAGGCCAAAAGCTTCGGGTGGTAGTCCAGGCTTTTTTACTAGTGTTGTAGGGGAAAGGACAGGAGGAGTCCCCTTTCCATTCACCAGAAAAGCAAGCAGGATATTCAAACAATACATCATGCACAGCTGGAAAACAAAATCAATTTATCCAGCTGCAAGTGCTGCTCTTCTGCTAGTTGTGTGTTCAGGAGTGCACCTGGGCTGCTGACTGCGCAGCCAGGCTGCATTCCCTGCCTGGCCAGAGAGCAAACTCTGTGGCGCCTGCTTCCTACACCACCATACGTTACAGACTGCTGAGACAGATTGCTAATTCTTGCAACAAATTCTACAGCAGATTCCATGCTGCAAGGGATTTTATTTAAATGAAATTATCTGGAACAACAACTGAGGCACTCAGCTAATAACGAATAGTTTATTAAGAGTAGACAAAAAACTGCTGCACGTACGGCTTTTTAAAGCAACAGAATTACTAATAAAGCAGTTACAGCTGCCCCTAAATGAGATCCTTTCTACCTTGGTAGTCTGGGATCTGAATATACTGTTATCTAGTAATGAGGATGCTAACCCACAGTCACTACAAGTCTCTCTCACTTGCTCTTTTAACAGACTAGGCCATCATTAGCTTATTAATCAAAAGTTTTTGGACTGAAAAGCTGAGCAGGCCATGAAACAAATCTCAGCAACCCAGTCCAAGTTTCCCTGCACTCAGCACTAATTGATTACCAGCATTAACCCTCAGGTTCTCATGCAATTTTCTCCTAACTAGTGTTAGTGCTCTCCGACAGTTTCTGTGGCACCCCCATTCTGTGACTCCTCCCTTTCACACCTTAAAGCACTTGGAAGAATTGCTGGGGTGTTGTGGGTGGCTGCTTGTCACCTTCCTCACACTCAACAAACTCAAAAGATGCTTGATTGCAATTTTCTTGCCTGCGCAAGGTTGTGGTATAAGCTGACAAGGAGGTGCTCAGTTAAGTAGGAAGTAATTACAAAGTAGTCCTGGACCCTGTCAACAAAAGAAAGGCCATGGCTGTACAAGACAGATCACATCAACAACCCTAGTGAAGAAAGTGGGGTGTTCAATGAGTCCTTCATTAACTACAGCTGTGATCAGATAAGCCAAAACACAGTCTCCTGGCCCACTGAATAGTTTCTGTGGCCACAGGCTGCAAGTAACAGAACCTTTTTTACACATATATATTTGTGGTTTTCAGCTGCGATGGAGGACGTGCAGCCCTACAGCACTCATCTCTGCATACTACCCCTCTTGGTTTACTCCTTGGTGTACCTGGATGCCCCAAAATACTCACAAATGGCTGTCCTCTCCCCACAGAGGAGCTCTAGGGCTTGGAGGTTCTCTACACAAAGCTCATCGCAAGTCCAGGGAGCCACCCAAAGTGCCTTTTGCTTGAACTTGGATTAAGAGATCAGCCACCATTTGCCACACCCTCCAATTTCATTTTCTAACCTGAAATACCTCCACTGCACGTCATTTTGCATTTGAAGCCATCTAACAGTTTTCAAAATAAGAAAGGCATTTGATAAACCCTTTCAGCATTTACTCTCCAAGCCCATTCTTCAGGACACGGGGGTGGTTCAAAGAGCTTGGTTTGTGTTGAAGAATTACATTACCAGCAGCTGATCTCTGAAGAATTACGGGTATGATGGTCAAAGAGACCAACACTGCACAATGAAGAGCTTTGCTTTCCAATGGAGTTGGCCAATTATCTTAGAAAGGCTGAAGGAATTAAATGGGTATTCAGCAGGAACCATTACAGACGCTAGCAGCACTGTTTAACCACCTCCACAAAAGGAGTTTAGTATCACTGGCATCAGTGGTAATGCCCTGTTCTGGTTTAATGGCAGCCACTGAGTTCCAAGCATGCCTGAAAGAAAAAAAAATATAGCCCACGCTATTTCTGAAGTACTATGTCCTGAAAATCAGAGGTATCATTACATTGTACTGTGTGTTACGAACATCCACCTAAAGAACCATTTGGTGGCTACGTAAGGAATTACTGAGGGTGAAAAGGAGAATCACAAGTTTACTCACATTTCACAACTCCAGGGCACAGTCCCTGCAACTTGGAAACACAGAGCTCAGTCACCACTTCTTAGCTGCTTCCCGAAACCCGTCCCCGCAGCTCAGGATGAGAATAACACCACAGCAGAAATAGCCCCAGCCCTGACTGTAAATGCATAAGCCAGGCTGGACCCCACTGCAAATGTGAAGTTCACCACCAAAGCCTCTCCTTGTCCACAGGAGCTAGGAACCATTGCACAGGGAAAATAAACCCTCCTGACAACCAGTTAATCCTCTGGGACAATGGCAATGAATCAGCATATCACTTGCAAGTAGTGCAAGTAAATTCAGTGTAGGAGTTTTTATTTTTGCTCAGTTGAATACAGTTCTCTGTGTCTTGTACAATTTTTAATTTTCTTCTCCTGGAAAACAGGACAAAAAAAAGAAAAAGCCAGAGTCTTTTCCAAACTGCTTTTCCACTGGTGTGGTATTAACTGCTTTGGAGTCAGAACAATCCCTTTTATTAGCTAACAACAAGCTAAAGTGGCCAGGGCAGAAATCTCTTCCCATCCAATACAGGGTAAATATTTGTTCTCCTCTATGTTTGTGCCTCTGGAACCTTTATCTCCATTTCTGCTACTGAGCTGCACCATTTTAGGAAGAATGTGCTCCTGGCATTTGAAAGCTACTGACCATTAAATCAATCAGTCAGCTGGCATTTCCGATCAGTAAAGTACAAGCTCTCCTTATCCCATTTACCAGGGAGCACTAATGGCTAGGAACTTAGAAGAGGTCTTCAGACATGCCAAAAAGATTGTACAAGGAGATCAACTGGCTAGAAGTGTGGTCTTTTAGAGTTCACTGTGAAACTCAGACCAGCGTGACTCTTCATTATGTTTTTCTCTCTCTTACAAAATCAGCTTATAAATGTCAGCTTGCTTCAAGCTCTCTCATAACAAAAACTAAATAGAACTTCTCTCTGCAGTTTATATGCTGAGCTTCCTAAATGCTGCATAGCATTTGAAGCTATGCTGAAAGTAATAATTTTACTGAGCATGAGGATGCCACTATTTATGGAATGACAAGTGGCAACAAAACACTGAAAGCAAGACTCTGATTCATGGAGGCTGAACTCCAACTCTCCAGCTCAGGACTGGGCCAGGACACCAGGATGAAAACCTTCACGAACCTTCATGTCTCTGATGGCAGCCCCGCACCTCACATCTCACCACCCAGGCAAACTCTCTGAGAGGGTTTATGCAGACCCAGTACTGATGTCAAGATGAAATGTGACCACTCAGCCCCAGGAAAAGGCTGGAGGGGAAAGACAGTGCACACTTGGCACCGTAACATGAATCATGACATGCAGATCCATGGTTTGTCTGGGACTTCTTTCAACTGGAAACAGGCCAGAGAAGTGCCCTCACTCCAGTGGACACACATTGCTCAACAGACAGATGTAAATGTAACTGCTGTGCTAAAGATTTATCTTGTGCTTCTGCTCTCATGGGGCTATCAGGTCATGCTAAGTCCACAAAGCTGGCAGTGCAGGAGCTGATCTGGCTGAAGGCCTTTCTGCAGTGGAGGTTCAGAGACATTTGGGCGTACCCAGAGCCTTTGTGTCAATCTTGCATGCTGCTGCCCCAAGGGGCTGCTTCCTCTGGCTTCCTGGGAGGATCCACAGGTGTTGCTTTTTCTGTGGCTACTCCTCAGCTGCTTACTTTGCTGCTGAAGGGGAAGGGAGGAAGTTACAGCTTCATTTATCCAGGCTTTCTAAATACAGGTTGAATAATTGAAACAACTTAATGTATTTGCCCACTGCTCTGTATGGATGCTGCAAAATTAGCACAAAGCGTTGCTCTGGGCTTTTCAGGCTGCAGCACTTCGGTGACTCTGGAGCTCCAGAAGGCAGAAAAAAATTGAAATAATCTGGTGTTCTAAGGGATAATGGCAATTGTCCTGGCTAAAACAACCTATAGCTGCATTTCTAGTGAGAAAGAGACTCTAAAGCAGTGTTTGGCATGACCTCTGAGAGCTCCCTAAGAGCACGGAATCAGAAAGGACACCTGTATCCAACAGAGCTTCTGAGGGCTACATGGCATGGATGTACTATGTATTGGGGCTTCACTCCCATCACTGGTGACACAAACTCTTAGCCAAAATGTAAAGGAAGAAAATAAGACTTTTATTATGTCCCCTCATCACTGTCCCTGATTTAATGTGCTGTCAACAGTCAGTTCTCACACTCATTTGCAGCTGTGAAATGCATCACCCTCAGCTCAAGAGGATTCTCCTTTTAAACAAGGTCTTCAATTGTTAAGACCATTCACTTGATGTGGGACTTTCCAAAATTAAGAAAAGGGGACAAGATGACTGTGATGCATCCATACTACCACAGAAGTAAGGGCCATAAAGAGTGGAAGGGACCTTACTGTGCTAGGGACTACACAGACACGGGGTGAAAAGCTGCTCTGTGCTCCAAAGCACTTTCAATGTGAAACTCAGAGAAAAGAGTGGAGACAGCACATTTCAGATCAACCATGCAGCACTAGTGAGGGTGCCTGGCAGTGGTCTTAACACACCTACAACCTACCTTGTCACATTCTTTACCAAGATCATAGCAAACTAAAGAGATATCTAATCCAAAAAAAGACTGATCATATTTGAAAAAAGCTACAAACAGTTCACAGTTCCTACAAGCTACATAACCACATCTGAACAGCAGCTTCCTTTGCGATACCACAGGACTCATCTCCTCACACTCTCTAATGTTTGGTGCAATCACCTTGTTCTCAGAAGCTACATCCCACTGCCACGGTGCAATTTCCTCTAGCTTGGTCCAGACACTTGGCGCTGGCAGCCTAATTAGAGGGGAGACAACAAAACTGTGGTTGTCTATAGATTACTCCTAAGTAATAGAGGCAGCACAAACAAGAACAAGAAAACATTTGTTTGAAAATGTAATAAGCAGATATTTGGCATCAGGGGCTGACAGAGGTGAGAGCTGCCATCTCGCAGCAGAAAGACAAGAAGAATGGGAGAGGCGACACGGGGCCTTGAAAACAAAGACAGGTACCTCATGTTTAACAAGGTGAAGAAAGGAGTGCTACTGGAGAGACACGAACAGAAGGGCATGTTTATAAGTGATAGGTGACAAAAATTATTGCTGCAGGTGTTTGGGTGAGTGTGAGTGGATTGCTTCATGGTGGTCAGAAAAAAAAAGGATGTTGCCATTACTCAGACACAAGATAATTGAGAGGCAATGTGGGAGCTGTATGGGAGATCCATCAGCCATTCTGGAGTGAAATGAAATGTCAGAGTAGGAAATGTCACATCTATTGTTGGATGAAAGGATTTAACTCATCTGGGTGTTGGCAAGATATTCAATGTTTACGTAAAGGCACTGCAAAAAAAGTCCCACTGCTAACCCATGTGACTAGCAAACGTCTTCTAAAGGGCAAAATACAGAACTGAGCCTCAAGTACTCTAAGAGGGACCACACTGGCATCCCTTCTCCCTCCCACCTCTACCCCTGTGACACAGACAGACAGACTGCAAAAATGTGGAGCTGCTCCTCCACTTACCCCAAGTAGTTGTGTTCCTTTTATTCACACACACAGAGGAGCAGGAGTTGTCACCTGTTATTCCTGTTACCTCTGTGAAGCCAGCACAGACAATCAGGATGATGCAAGAGATCTGCAGCTTCTCATGCATGAAGAGAAGTAGGCACTTACTGTGGCACAAGCTTGCCAGTATGTCCACTACATGTCTCACTGAACCTGCTGGCCTCCAACAGCGCAGACAAGCAGTGTCCAAATGATCAGATCCTCAGTGAATCACTGGGAATTGACCACAAGCATCTCTCCTCCCAGGCTGTAACTCTTAGGTGGGCACACATATTTGCACAGCCGTAGGTACAACTGTGTTTTCACTTATAGTTTAAATACTCAGCACATGAAACAGCTAAGAACAACACAAATTCATATATATCAGTGTCTGTGTGTCCTGTGGTTGTGGGGAAGGGTATTTATTAAGGTAGTCATATTTAAAATAGAATTGCATTCTAACTTTTTTTAATTGGATATGGAGGGTAAAGCTACTGTGGGTGGTGAGATTATGAAGATGTTATTTTCTGGGATCTTAAGACATATTCCTTGCTGAGACATGAATGTGTCCTCTAAGAACTAGGATAAAACATTATTTAAACTGTCTACACTAGCACTGAGTAACAAGCTACTTCTCAGTGTGCATCACAGCCCAGGGAGTGGTCTAATTAGTGAGCATCCTCACAGGTCCCAAGGCAGCCACATGTCACTGCAAGGTTCTAACACCACCCGACCACTACATGCACTGCAAGCGATGGGATCTCGTATCTTCACCCAGCACATAGAGCCCTGACTGATTCTGAGGTGTGCTTTGAGGGATCCATGCCAAGTCTGTGGGTACACCTGGACAGCACAGTGAAAACCAGTGTAGAGGTGTCTGGGTATCTGAGTAACTGAGCCAAGGCACCTAGAAACAGAGATAGTAGGAAAACATAGCTTGGCAAGGGCTCTGATGTATGAGCCACACTGGGGGTCCAGGGCACAGCCGCCCTGAAGAAATTGCACATAGCAAGCACAGGAACTAAGGCTCAGTACTACAGTAGAGCAAAGAAGCAGGGGAGGTCAGGCCAGGTCTTCCCAGACTATGTGTTCAGAGTAGGACGGAGATCTTAAAGTAAGAAAAAAAGGCAGTGGACGATTAAAAATTACGATAGGTGATAATTACAGCAGGAGCTTTGTCCCAGACTGGCGTGGTTCGATGTTTCAGACACCTCAAGAGAGCAGCAACTGCATTAAGAGAGATGAAGGCAATGCTGGCTCACCCAACACAACACCTGGCTGAGGACAGCACAGACCTTCTTCCTCCGCTTCCCCCAGCTTGCTGTCTTTGCTCCAACTTTACACTCCCTTGCCCTGCCCATGGCCACCGAGACTCCAGACTGGGACTCAGCAGAATACAACCTAACTTTAAGGGGATGTAGTCTTTAAAGACTTCGTTGATCTCAAGACCAAAAACCTCATATTTTTATCTATTTGGATCTTAATTATTTTGTTTGTCTTGAAGCTGTTTATGCAGTTTATCAAAGCAAGAAGCTTACTCTAAAAGAAGTCAGATGTGGGACTGATATCAAGGATTAAAAGAGAAAGAGAAACATTAGAAGTTTTTTTCCTCTTTGATCTTTTATTAAACCTGAACAATTAGCAAAGGCAGTTTCAGTTCTAGGTAGCACAGTAGCTCTGAGCTAGTATTTATTGATATCAGTTATTCTTTAAAAAGCTTGTGCTATGGTCTAATTTTCCAAACTTTTATGAAAATGAAAAAAGGAAGCGAGGCTTAAAGACACATGCACCAGGGATCTGCAATACTTTGGGAGAGCGTTGAGCCTGTAAGAATAGCTGCCCTAGGTAAAGCCTGGGAAATGCAGTCAGTAGACTTTCTGGACTTGACCCAGAGGCTACCAAGAAGAATGTTTCCACTGACTGCAGGGGGTTGGAACCAGGCCCCGCGCTGTGGAGGACAGTGGCAGAAAGACAGAAAAAGTCTGGTGATTCCAACCAAGTCCAAAGGAGCCATAAGGAGCTGCTGTGTTATTTAAAAGCAGGCATGCAGAACACTTTGCCAGATACTAAGGGGAAAAAATTAATCTCTTTTTAAACCTAAGAGCAAGGTTTCCACCATTGTGATGACAGGAAAAACTATGGGAACATAGGGAGAAATACACTGCAGAAAGACCTGGGAGGAAAATGCTGCTACCAGCCAGTTCAGCCCATCAGGAAACGTTTGCTGTTTCTACTACTTATCCACCTCAAAGAGCTGGAGGCTTCAAACAACGTCCTCCGAGAGACAGAGCATGAGGGAACAGGAGGGAGGCAAGTCCTAGCACCTATACCCTGAGCAAATGGATGTCTCCATTGACTGGCAAGATCTTGGGAACCAGCACAGGAGCACCTTCTGTAAAAGCCAGGGTCTGCTCCTCAGTCACACTCTGGAAAGATGCAGCAAGCCCAAATGTAACCTAGATTAGTAACACCACACTACTGTATCTGGCTGGGGAAGCTATCTTGGCACACAAGGCAGTCAGGAAAGCATATGAATAATCCAAAGGCAGAAGCTTGAGCTGGAGCAACTCTAATGGCTGAGGACAGAGCGTGATTTAAGTCCTAGCCACAGACACATTCACATTCTTGCATTTGCTCATTTCTAGGAGATGAGGTCAAAGAGCTCACCACAACAGCAGACGGATGATGTCAACTGGATGTCAAGTGCCAGCGCTAGCTTTTTTTTCACTGTGCTCTGCGTATACCCAGAGCCTTTCCATTTATAGGAAAGGCCACTGGTATAAAAGGTGCATTCTTCAGTGGGCCAGAGGAGGAAGCATCATACTGGGTATAAAAATGTTAGCACTGTTTCCAAAGCCTAGCACTCCAAGTTAAGGGATGAGAGGAAAAAAAAAAAAAACAACACCACAACAAAAACCAAAAAACCAAACACCAAAATAACCAACCAAACAAAAACCAAGCAAACAAACAAAAACACCTCAAAAAATAATGTTTTCCCTCTCTAAGGAAGCGCTTTCAGGTGGGCAGAGAACCGGGGGGGGGGAAGTATTATATATATTTCTGAGGAGAAAAATCCAGTATTTTCATCAAGAAAAACTAATAAGCCTCAGAGTTAATGGTGTCTTAGCTATTTTGAATAAAAAGAGCTAGGTATCTTTTTTTTAGCCAGCTTCAGGCAGGAAGAAAGAGGATTGGGACAATTCTTATTTGCCATACCAAATGTTCCAAGATGCTTTGCAGTAATGCAAATATCTTGGAAAAGAGAAAGGATCAGAGAAGAGTAAAATCCCACCAGAAACAAAGTTAAATTAATTTCTTTAAAGACATTTCTACATTACTTGACAATTTAAGTTGTTAGGATTTTACTTTCCTTTCTGTAGCTCCATTTCTACCTTCCTTAATCACACTCCCAGCTATATTCTTACTAAACAGTGAGTGTTCCTAATCAATAGGTGCAATTTCATCCTGTTTAGAAAAGTGAGTTTCAACATAGCTCTGACAACCTGAGATATTGGCTAGAGTGAATCAGAGACATCTTTTCCCTGCTCGACAGAGAAGAGCCTGTTTTCAGCAAGGGCACATATAAGAGAAATACTTGGTCACGAGTTGGGGAATTTTGCTTCGGTAGTGGAGTTCTGATGTCTTTCAGGAGCTGCACTTCAGATGCCTCATGCTCACATTTTCTTTTACTGTGCAGAAACCCATTTAAAGGCATCTTCCACAATAAGCTACCAAGAAGGATGGTACTTTACAGGAGTCTGACAGGTTCAAATCATGGAAGATGCAATTCCCTTTAGAAATCACCTCACAGATACGATTGAACTATTAGCTGCATACACAAATTTTGCAGAAAGGAAAGGAAACTGGCCAAAATATTGGGATTTGAGGATTTCCAGTATCCGGCTTTCACTTTTCCTCCATGGAGAAAACATACTTCTTTTTTTTTTTTTTTTAAGTGAAAAGCTGTAAAACTACAGGTAAGAGTGTATGCATTTTTGGTCAAAGAACATTTCTAACAGTTTGAGAAGGACTGGTCCTTTGCAGTAACTGCTGAACACCCCCCTAGGTACCAGTGTTTCCCACAGCAACATCAAGAGAACAGGGCACGTGCACATTGCTGCCAGTTTTGCCATCAACCTTGCAGTTCTGAAGTGTAGAAAAGGCATTTTCTGCCCCCTGCTAGCAGGCCGCCCCTAGGAGGACAGTCACTAGGAAATGAACACAGTAGTTCAAATGACAGTGGTTGGCTGGAAGAGGATGGCAGAGAGGCAAGGGTAGCATTTAACTTTTGATTCATCTGTAGGGAGACGCATTCAGTTATAAAGGATGACTGGTAGTTGAGGGGAACTGATTCGAATGAGGTCAGGCAAAGATTAATTATTGTTTGCCTTTGCTGCTGTTTAACAAGAAGGGATGACAAAAATTGCCTGGGACAGGAGGAGGAAAAAGGGGAGGTGGGGACCAGTTCTGTGTTTTCTTGGATGAGGGAAATTGCAAAAATAGCTGGGGGAAGAGTTTATTTGTGTTATGAGCTTTAATCTCAGTCTGGTGGTAGCGGCAACAGGCCCTGGTCCAGCAGCAGCTGGAGAAAATGACCATATGAAAAATCTGTATTATATGTGAACATAAACCCAGAATTTTCCATTCCTCTTCCTTCTGCCTGGAAGCATATGGCATCTATTCCCAAAAGCTTCAAATAGCAGACACTGAAATGATCACAAGCCCTGTGGGGCTAGGAATTATTTTTTCACAGCTCTAGGTAAAGAAAAAAACCACCCCAAAAAATAAAAATCCTTGAATACGATGAAAACTTCCAATTCAGTTATATTACTACTGAACTCAGGAGAATTTTTAACCTCCCTGCACACCAAGAAGAGCAGAGGAACTCACTGCAGAGTGTGACAACTACACTTTCACAGCAGATGTGTCCAGAGGTGCAGTCAGTCCTCAAGGAGATACACTACAGGATATACAAGCTACAGGTGGAAGGGAGAACTTGCAGGGGATATCAGAAACCTGGGCAAAGCACTGCTTGCACAAAACTCTACTGCGTCCTGACAAGTAGCTTACTCCACTAACGCTACTATGTTCAGGTTTCCCTTTGGCGCTCGGCTCTGCTGAAACTGCTCAGAGACCACAAACCACGCTTTAATAAAGAAAACACACACACACAGAGAAGAGAAATTTCACCACAACTAAAACCCAGCTATCCTGCTCTTTCCACCTCCCACGCTGAGCTTCAGCCTTGCATTTAGAACAAGTCAGAAGTGACCTGCTCTATTTAAAGCATTAAAACAGCCAGGACACAGATGCATCAGCAGTTTTATAATCCTTGTAGGTAGCCCCTGGTCATATGTCCGCATAAACTCATAATCAGGGGAGTATTTGCCTCTATTTCTAGGCTGAGTAAAATGGGAAGCAGCCAGGACAGTGAGCATTGTTGGAGAGCCCTGGAAGATAGAGTGCTGTGCTCAAACACCTCGGGCCCACCAGGACACCCCTCTGCTCAACAACCCAGATGGGATCAGTTAAGGATGCCAAAGGGAAGACATGAGGGTAGCTGCAAGGCATACCCTGAGCTCAGAGTCCCCCAGAAACTAACAGCTTGAGCACCCCCCTCGCTATGCACCAGGGAGCTTCACTGTAAACACACCCCCTACTGAAGCAGAGAGCCATAATATAAACCAGATGCTGTAGGGAATTTTTTCCCTCTTCGTCTGCACTAAATTTAAATACTGAGCTCTTCTTTTGCCAATTCCTTCTTAAAGGGCCTGTGCGCCGCTCTTCATCTCTATCCCACTTGCCTGAACTTAACAGAGACCTCAGCAGCCTTCCACACGTGGTGACCACCCTAGGAAGCATGCGTTCTTCTGGAAGGCTGAGACCTGGCTTTTCAACTACTCTGTCAGGAGCCCTTAACTGCTCATCTGCTCATTCACCTGGGCAAGAAGAGAATCCTGCAGGGGAAATCATTACACGAAAACACTCCCCCATTGCTCTGGACACATAAATGCTAGTGGATTAATGCAGTGCCATCCATCCACTGGAGTTCTTCCAAGCTGATGGAGTCAGGAAAGGTGAGGTGCCATGCAAGATACACTTTGAAAGTTGGGTGTCACACTGTAGCACACACTGCCTACTTAATCACCAGGACAGGTGGTCACATTTCAGCATTGTGCCATGGCTACATCTAAACTTAGGCAAGGATTCCTGGGCTCAAGACTTGCAAAGTCATAAGAGCAAAAGAGTTAAAGGCAGATGGACGAACGAGGGGCTAATTGCACATCATCCAGTACAGCAGAAGCACACAAGCTGCAATGTAATTGCACACTGGGTAACAATGTTGCCCAAAAGTTATTTTTCCAGCTATAAGGATAGGGTAAGCTCTAAAAAACCACAGCCATAGCTTTTAAGACAACTCTGCCCCCCTGCTGAACCTTGCTACTCCAGTAAGAGGTGCAGCAACGAGGAGTGTGTGCCTGAACTGCAGCTGCTCTACCACTAAGTCCAAAGTCTTCTTTCAAACCAGGTGTGAGCCCTAGAAAAGTTTCCCCATCCTTGAAGGGTTATCCTATCCCAGGTCTTTATTTCCTGAAGAGAAATGTGGCAGAATCAACACAGGAGCTGAATTTGCACCTCATATATGACAAAGAATTGCACTTGGCTTTCAAAAATTCTACCAGACCTGATCAACACAAAATGTCCAACCAAGAACCTAGTTTAATTTTGGTGCCAAGAGAAATCCACTAGCCTTCTACGCCAGGTGACTGAGTATCCCATCACAGGCCTCACCTACCAGGCAGGGTAATGGAAATCCATTGCTTAAGGACATACAGGTCTTACCACAAAGGGCAGCAGAGGACAACATCCAAGAATTACTGTCCCTCCAGACAAATGGCTCCCCTGCATTACTACCACCACTCTCATATGGGCTGGTTACCACGGTACAGCTGAACTGACTGCACCTGGCACAGGTTAACTTAACACCATCTTCCTAGGGGAGGCTTTAACTGATCCTAGCTAACCATTAAAATGGCATCAAATTTAAACATCATTGAGGCTGTGCTCCCATACACCCTGCCCTTTGTTGGGCTACCAAAGCCCACAGCTGCATTGGTTATCATTAGGGCTTTTTTTCCAGGAAGGTGCATTAGCTGCCTAGCACCGCTAAGCATCAGCTGTCCTTGGCAACTCAAACAAATCACTAGTAACGCAACAGGCAACGTGCCATTCTTGAAAGATGCAAAATAATGCTAGTGCACCCTTTCCTACGTACCGTTGTATTAAATCTCTATTTGGTTTTGGCTCTTCTTGAAAATTAACGCCTTACCCCCAAAGTCAAATACTAACCTATTTATTCTTTGATAACAAGCTATTCATCAAGCAGCAGAACTAACAAAGTCTGGCTTCCTATGCTGCTCTGGTGCGCATTTGCTAGTGCCTAATAAGGAAGAAACTGCTTTGCCTTGTCCCATCCTGCCACACCTCCAGAAAAAAGTATGCAGTGTGCACCTTTCCTCTTTGTTGCCCAACTTCTGACTTATTTTCCCTAACTTTGTTGTTGTCACAACATCATTGACCCTTTGCAGGCAAACAGTGATAGGGCAAGAGGGATGTCCTCTTCTGGAACATAAACTAGCTAGAAGATAGAAAGTGGAAGCATAAAGTGGGCAGTCCCCATCATAGAGAGAACTAAGGGGGCAGAGGGTTTACACAACATTGCATACAAGCACAAATATCACCTGATGTAATTATTAGTGACAAAAAAAAAAATCATTAGAAAGGTAAAAACATATTTTAGTTTATAAAGCCTAGCTGTGAAGAAATAGATTTAATCAGAGGCAGGTGAGTAACACAATGACAAATAAAAGTCACCAGTGATAAATGCTCAAGGATTCACCTGTACTGGAATTAGGACCCAATAAAAAGTTTGAGTAAAGTGACTCAAAACAAACCGGGACAAAACAGGGAAGAGCCCTGAGCAACTCACCAACTCATGGGCTTAATGCACAGCAACACCCAAGAAGTGAGACCACAAGTACAGGTGAGGAAGGAATGGGATGAACAATAGTTATGGACATTACAGCTCCATGCTGTGCCTGCAGGCAGAGCACAGTGGGGTCCTGAACCTGCACAACGAGAGAGCAGGAACTAAATATTTTTGTAAGCAAACTCCTTAAATCATCTGAGATGTTCAATTTACTTCTGCTTTACAGTTCAGTAGGAAAGAGAAGAATATAATTACACAGCAACTGTTCCATACACGTACAGCAGATTTTACGTAGAGTTTGACTTAGGTGAAGGTCAGATCAACATTAGGTGGCTTACAGTTGGATTGTTCAGCTTTTTTAAGGCAATAGAAAGTAAATCTCCCCTTTCCTGCCCCTCCCTTGCCACTCTTGAAAAAGACATTGTCAAGGTACAGAAATAATTGTTGAAATCTAGACTTTTTGTGGACATTGTGGTTACATATTAACTACCGGTGAGAAATGCCACCGACAACAGCAGCTCTGAGGGCAGCACGGGGAGGTGCCCTTCTCTCATACGCAGAAGCGAAACCATTCAAAGGATGAGGTGCTTTTTACCTTGTGTACCGCAAGTTTTGAAAGAGCCTTGCAAAAATAGTAATTTTGGGTGAATAACAGAAGTGGGTTGCTTCAAAGAGCAGTGCTTCAGCACTCTCTATAAAATAGCGCATCAAAAACAGTGAACCATCACATTATTTGCCTAAACTGAGTATGCATGCAACCGTATCTCTAACCGATATCCTTCCTTAGTTTTTTTTTTTCCTTTCTAGTAAACTCTGATCTCATCTGAAATGTATGTTATGTTAGTTACAAGGTCCCCAACTTGCATATGTTGCTCTCAGAACTCTCAAATATGGCTCCTGACCACAGGAAATGATCTGTGGTCTAGTGTGTCAGGCAGAACAAAGTACAAGGAGGACCACTGCTTTATACTTGCACATGGGTAGATAGAACCACTAATTTTACCTAGAAACTTTCTAAGGCAAGAGTGTCAAACTCATTTTCACCGAGGGCCACATCAGCCTCGCGGTTGCCTTCAAAGGGCCGAATGTCATTTTAGGACTGTATAAATGTGCAAATGACATTCGGCCCTTTGAAGGCAACTGCGAGGCTGATGTGGCCCCCGATGAAAATGAGTTTGACACCCCTGTTCTAGGACATGGGCTCATCTCATTTTCTGTAATGCATGAAACACTCCGCTGCACAAATTAATGGCCAGTAAACCTGTGCACTTAATGGTTTTCAAAATAGGGGGCACCCATTAAAAAAAATGCAGAGGTGCTCTACAGCAGTGGTCCCAAGCTACCACAGAAGTCTGTCACTCTGAGGCCCTGTCACAGAAGAATGTTGGTTTTGTTTTGGTTTGATTTGTGGACAAGAGAAACCTCTGATCCCATATGACTGCTGAAAAAGATAATCTTAATTTCTTTGTAAGTGGCATGGGATTTATTCAACCCAAGAGCATGATAAAATTCCAGACAGTTTTGTGCTTTCTATAGCAACTTGGGAAAACTCTGTGGACTTAAGTGACGTGCTGGCAGTAGACTGAAGCTAAATATATTGAGATGCTCCTCCTGACCAGCAAAGGAGTTCCCACAGGACCAGAGAGCACCATGCTCGGTTTCTATCATCCCACAACCTTTTAAGTCCTCTATAAGTACCTCAATTTAGGCTACATGAGATTTTCAAAGCTGGAAAAATCCCTCTGAGGACCCTCAGAGTGTAATTTGCTGGTGTAGTACGATGTGCAAGCACCACAAAGTTGTGCTTTCCATATCTGTATTCTCAACTGTTGCCTCTGTTTCTGAGCAGGCTCTTTCAGCTGTGCCCCCTCTTTACACTCCTGAAGCACATATAGATACATGCCTGCTCAGCATCCTCAGCTACCAGAGTTGGTCTCTCAACACTTACCCCTGCTTCATGATAAGTCAGCTGATTTCTTGTACTAGCAGATACACCTGCCAAGTTCCCTGCTGGGTGAACAGAGACAAAGCTACCCTGAGGAAGCCTATAAATTCACAGGGTACAGGTAAGGCCAGCTTGCTTGCAGGGCAGAGCATGCTTTCGCTGACAGGGAAGGCAGCAGGGCGGCAATCCCCTTGCGTTCCGGACAGACCAGCACCCAGAGCTGCCCCACCAGAGTGGTGGGATGGAGATGGGCACAGAGCACAGGCAACCCTGAGGCAGCTGGAATAATGAGTCACAACTGCAGACAGATGTGGGAGGCAGCAGAGCCACCAGCACAGGGGTGAACCCTCATTTAGGGATGGGGTACCAAGCTGCACACAGGGAGAGGGGCACCTTGTGCTGGGCTGATGGGATGCTCTGCCAAGCACACAGGCCAGAGCTGGAAGAAAGAGAGGACACTGCTGCTGAAGAGGCACAACCCAGAGGCAGAAGCCCACACAGCACTGCTGGTCTCCAGGGGATGGAGACAGCCTGGGTGTCACATACACACCACAAAGGCCCTGGCAGACACGCAGCACCAGGGACAGGCCTGGCAGCAGCCTGAGTACATCCTCCCATCTTGTAAGACATCATCTGTTTGCCACCAGTTGTTCAGCCTTTAGAAAAGCAGGTGCATCCAAGAAACACTTTTTTTTTCTAAAGAGGTGGTTTTTTATTAATTGCAAAGACAAGAGAGTCAGTAACAACAGCACAGGCTTCCCCAGTATCTGTCAACAGCACCTGCATCCTCCTGCAGCTGTGGAGGATCCCCAGAGCCTGTTTCACACTGTGCTTGCCAACATGGCAATGAAGGAGACACAGGAAGGATCCAGTACAACAGCTACAGCACTACATCTGTAACAGAGCAACATGCATCCCCTGCTACCAGGTCTGAAACCCCAGGGGTTCCGTAGGGCAATAAGTTTGGAGCAACTCCCCCTCCTGATGTGAAGGATAAAATGAGGTCTCTGCCCAGGGAAAGGCAAATGATTTCCACAAGACATTTCACTTGAGGGTAGGTTGATGCAGCAGGGACTCTAGCTTTACTTTGGAGCTACCATGGCTTGTAACAAAGAGGATTCCTGCTAAAGAAGGACACAAAACACATACAAGGCAGCTGGAATGACAGAACTGCAAGTCCAAAGCACAGCAAGTGGCACCAACACTCATACCAGAGCTGCTGTAACCCATCACATTGAAGGATGCCCTCTCTGGACAGGACTCACGGAAATATCTTGGACTCGGGAAGAAAATTTCAGGAAAAGATAACGCCTTGCTGAAACTGTTTTTCCTGACAGATCCTTCAGGTTCAAACACGGAAGCTCTCATCTTGGAAAACTTCCATTTGAGCTACATTGTCACCCTAGGAAAGTACTGGTTCTCCCCTGCCACACCCTATATGTTTGGGACAGGCAAGGAAGAAAGGGCAGGTACTTAGGAGACAGTGCTCTGGTTCCAGCTGAGTCCTGGCCTGGAAGGGCAACAAAAACTTCACTGCAGTGCTGGGATACTGGGAAAAACAAACCATTCACTCCAAGACTGGGCAAGTAACCTGGGCAGACCACTACTAAGCTGTACCCTGAGTCTTCCTTACATAACTTTTAAATCTATATTTTGCATAGAATAACCAACTGAAAAGGAGCCTGCAAGACATGTCAAGCACCATCTCACAGATAACCCAGTAGAAATGTTCCATGCACACTCTGAGGTACATCACATATGCCAGCTCAAGGTGGGCTTCTTTTGCCTTTACACATTTCTCCAATGAATAAGTAACGCCTAATAAAAGTGCTCTTACCCTTACAGTATTTGTATTCTGACATCCAACTGCTCCTCATTTGCCTCTCCTAAGACAGCCCCTTGTTAAGATTACAGTAGCAATGGCAGGAGACATGTGGAAGCAGACATTGCCTAACATAAGTGCTCAACAGTTGTTTAGCTTAGTACTAATTTCTTATTTCAGACTTCAAGCCTAAAGACTGCTAGATTCACCCCCTTCATGGAGTTTTTTAAACACAATGTTCTCTAGAACATGTGCATAGCTACACGACAAAATTAAAGCCTTCTTCACTGTACACTAATCTTCCATCCAGGTGGGTCCACAGCCAATACTGCTTGAGCAAGCAGTTCTGCAGGCAGCATATGGGTCATTTTTGCCCTGTCCTGCTATGTACATAAGAGTGGACGTACCAGTACCTCATTCATACTCTGGCTTACACCACCAACAATATTGTTGCAGTTCCACAGGAGGGAAGTCTCAAACACTGTGTCAGTCACAGACCTCTCAAGCACATCATCTATTTTAGGGGAAAGAGAATGGTTGGCTTAGTCATTCTTCATCATGAAACCATCATTCTTCAGTCACCACAGTTGAATGGCAAATTCATCACTGTTGCCCAAGGATTGGCTGTAAAAGTTACTACCACATCAAGCTCTTTGACCCTGCTGCCTTCTGTTGGGAAGCGGTCTAGAAATATCTACTACACACAAAAAAAACAGCAAGAGCTTTTATGATGCTAGGGGATTATATCAAACTTGCTTTGATGCATATTCATAAATGCTTTTATTCTAACATGTTTGTGTAAGAAAATGCCAAATCATTTAGTCACAGATAATACGTCAGAGTACAGCTCATCTCTTAAGCGTGCCTTCTGTACTCACCATTCCTAATTTTGCTGTTGCCTGACAATTTTCCTTTGCAACAGTTGCTAAGCAAAACATTTGCAATTCAGCTTACTATCACAACGGATACACGGTGATTGTTCCGAATGGTTACACAGTAAAATGCATGGCTGTTGAGTCTTGCTCATTTTTTGACCCACCCTGTTTTTTTTCAGATCTGTAACACTCGGGATATTTTATTCTTTAATACCTACTGCAATATATGCATGCCTGGTACAGCAGGAGTAATAAAACTAGCAGATCCTGGATCCTGCATCATATTACATTAGGGAAAAGAAGAAAAAAACTGACAAGAAATTGATAACCCCAACAGCAGGACACGCAGTTTGTGTGCAATCAACAAATCCTCACTGCCATGGCAGAAGTCATCTGTTTTCTCAACTAAGGAATCATCTGAGTGAGACAAGGTGCACAGAGATGACAGACAGTAGTGTTAGTTACCACATGGAAGTCAAATCACCCCGGTACAAACAGCCAAGGAGCATTTATTGCCACTTGTTTAAGAAAGACATAAAAACCTCATTCCAGCAATATCCATACAAAGCCTGTCAACATCTACTGGAAAAAAAAAGATATCTTGCTAGTACCCTAAGACATCCACCACGAGCCTTCTAATTAAAGGAATTTGGGATTATTTCTGGAAGTTCAAGTAGCTTCCTGGTTCTCCTACTATAATCCAGGTCAGTGTCAGACCAGTATAGAAAAACTAATTCAAGACAGACTCAAACCGCTACATTTTTAATACTTGTGGCTAAGAAACTGTACCATAGGTTTAGCAGTCACAGCTAGCACTCAACAGAAAAGGAAGCAGGAACTCATCTCCTTTCCTGCTGAAGTACAAAAGAATAAACAAAATTCAATTTTGAGAAAAAAAGGAGGGTCCTTGTGACGTTACTAGCAGACACACGGACAGGTTTATTTCAAGCTTGCGCTTAGATGAGGAAACCTCTCCTATTCCCTTTCAGCTCAAGAGCTTCCTAAGCATGTAAACCCCAATAACAAGCAGGATGGTCAAGATAAGTTGTTCTTCCTTTAGCTTTGGCTTCATCACAGGGAATGGGGGGAAATGTACACCTCTCCACCAAGTTATATAAATTTCACCCATGGATGACGATTAGACTTTTCAGATAAGATAGAAAGAGGGTGATGGAAAAAGAACTTTGGAAGCATGGGGGGAAACAGACTTCTGCAATTCCTAAGAGATGATAGGAGCCTTCAGAAATGGCTTTGGAAATCAGCAGCAATGCAGGTTGCTGCCAGCTGTTGAAGGTCTAAGGAAGGCAAGGCACGTCTTCACAAGTGAACTGGTACTGGACAGGAAAAGCCCCATGCTGTGGACGTGTATGGGCAGAGAGGAGTTTGGTAGGAGAGATAAAGAAACAGAAGGATCTATCTGCCTTGTGCAGAAGGAGTAGTAAGAAGGTAAATCACAGCCCTGCCTTGGGCCCCATGGAAGTTTCCTACAGTTATGCCCAATGCTGATAGCAAGAGTAAGCTAGACTGTGCTGCAAAATTACACCTTCCCTCTTGTCCAAAACCACACCTCAGAGACTAATTTGAATTTTATACTCGCTTCTCCACCACCACTACTGCTTGTAGTTGGTGCTGGCCAAATTACTCAGTGACACCCAACCAAACCCTTATGCCAACGGGCACAGTCCCATTCCCCAGACTGATCACTGTCAAGCCTGGATGGCTTCATGCACTGACCTCAGACCAGGGTCCAGTCAGAACCTCCTTTGATAGAGATCAAGTTGTTATGGAATAAGTTAATTCCTGGCAAAACTCCCCTGGCTTCAGGCTTACACCAATGATAAATGCAGTTCAGTCCAATCCAGTCTTTGTTCCTAAAATCGTCCATTTTCTGCTCCCCTCACAGCTCCCTCTGTGGGCTGCAGAGACAAGCAGGTCTCTGCAAGGGAGCCGATGGCAGACTGCACAGCTTCACAGGAATACCAACATGGAACACATTGTTTCAGGGTCTCTGGTTAAGTGCTAATCTTCTTCCGGATTTGGATGTCAGCCTCCATTAGAGAAGTATACAGTAAACAGTACTGTGCATGTGATACGTGCGCTTAACCTTCTTCCTGCTGGCAACTGCACGTCAGCACAAAGTGGCAGTGGGAACGGCAAAACCGTGTCTCCACAGACTGACTGGCCTTTTGTCCTCAGTTTGGTCCTTGCTGCTGTCTCCCTTGGAAAAACCACATCCACACAGTGGAAGGCTGCAGAAGGATGAACGTGATTTCCACCATAACCAGTCCCCTGGAAGTCTGCTTTATTCAGTGATCCACCCTGCTCTGACCCAAGCATATGGTTGGGCACCAGCCACAGCCTTGTCCAACAACAAAGCTGGTCTACGTGCAGCTCCCCAGGGAAAACAGTACGGGTAATTAAGATCCTGCAGTGGGAACCTCAAGTTGATCCTGTCTGGGGGCCAGGAAGAAATAATCCCACTCCCAACATGCTAAATAACCAGTGGGTGGGCTTGAAGAGCAAGGGCACAGTTGTCCCAACCCTTTCCTCAGCAAGCAATCACGCAATTGTTACACACCGCAGTAGGTATTGGCCATTGCCCAGGGGCACTACAGCTGCTGCACAAGCATCCGGAGGAGCACATCACACGCCGCACTCCCATTGCTCCTGCCCCAACTGCTGCCATGCATGTTGGGCAGTTCTGACCACACAACCACACACCAGCACCCAGCACAGCTTGGAAAGAGAGTGTGACCTGCACCAGCAGGCTGGAAGCCAGGTAAGTAGTAAATTTCAGTCCCTCTCTCTCATGGGATCCTCTTTCCTCCCCGGGGATCACATATCCTATAATTGAGGCATGAAGGATCTAACCTTTGCAGGACTCTTCCTTCCTCTTATGCAGCCGGATAGCCACAGAGCGCTGTGTTTGTAAGTGAAACATTTTCTTCCTGCACAAATCAGGCAATCCAACTCATAAAGCTGGAGTTTTCAGAGCATTAAGTTTGACTTGTGCATCACAAGCCTAAGCTACACCTCTTAGTGGGCCAGGACCCCCTCATATCCTACCTCCTACATCCAGAGGAAGTTACTCATTTCCACATCAGGCTGTCTCCCATGCCATGAGCCAGCCAGCTCATTTCTGCACGCAGGTAAGGTATTGTTAAGTGAATTGGAATTTATTTCTTCCCTTCTCAGCTGCCAAAACAGCTAAGCCTCTTGCACTGCCTAGCAGGCTACTCTCTAGCATATTTTTTTCTGACTTCCTGATGCTTAAGAAACCAACCCTGATAATTTAGAGCCTGTCTCCAGCTCTCCATGTGGTTTCTCTGTATTTAGGACTGCTATAGGCTGAGCTCTACCCAGAAAGACTCAGCACAGAGCCCTGACATGCTCATGCTGCAGACTTTGAACTACGCTTGAAGTCACAGTTGACAGAGCAATACACATTCATATGAACAGTGACCAGGCAGCAAAAACAGATCAGATCCAAGCACTACGCATTTGCTAGGGAATAAAGTACTAGGCACCCATCAGTGGGGCAGCTGCAGCAGAGCATTTCCTCACTGATAGAGGATGCCCACTCAGCTCACTGTAGCAGCAGCCAGCCCTGTTGCATTATCCCAACAGGGGTGCACCAGCTCCCAGGCATGAGGAGCCAAACCACAGTACAGCCCTACGCTCCCCAAACTCCCTACAGCAGCCTTGTCGCTCTTTAAAGGTGGGGATCAGACTACTGGTACCTGTTCATCGAAGAAGTCTGGTATTCTGCAAAGCAGCATGGCAAAGTCTTCAGATTTCGAGCTTTCAGACTTGGAGAGCTAAAGACTGCACTTGCTGAGCGGCTTTGTTGCCTGAAAGCCTCAGCAACAGTGTTTGTGTGAACTGCTGTGAGCTCCGGCAATCTCTGCAGGGCCTAAGAGAAGGCAGCCAATGTTCCCGCATAGGCAACAGAAGCAGCTTCTTTCCCAGCTCCACAGCTGCTCTGCAGCAGTTCTTCGACCAGCTATTAAGCACTCACTTCCAGAAGGTGGGAGACTGCATTGGACTTGAAAATGAGACAGATGCCAAATCCCAGTTCAGGGCCAGTACTTCAGGAACCAGGCAATGTGATGTTCAAAACACAGATCCAGTGACATTTATTTCCACAGCAAAAACAGTTAAGAGAGCTTTTTTCTTAGATTCTCTCCAACTCTTTCCCATTCTTTTGCTGCTTCCTCACTGTGCAGAGCTTCTAGGTTTAACCCTTCTCCCTCTTATTGCTTTGGTTTTTTAAACACCAATTAAGTTCTTTCATCTGGCTCACAGTTCACGTCCACAAGCAGTTATGTTGGAGCAACACAGAGGCTGTGCCTTCAATGGAGGGCAGAAGCAGCTGGGGACACATATTTCTCAGGCAGCTATTGCTCGTGCAGCCCCCTTACTCTATCAAGCTATAAGTATAGTCTCGCTGCTTCCAACATTACTTACTTGTGTCAGGCAGATTTCCATTCCCCCACTCCAAAACCCTCCCCCCATAATCCCAGATATCTTGCATGGCTAGAGGTCATTTGAAGCTGCATTCCTACCTATGGAGAATTGGCAGACAGTTTATTCTTTTCACATGCAGACTAGAACTATCACCTGGTCCAAGGTGCAAAAATTCAAGGAATTTGGGCAGGGCTTAAAGAAAGTGAGAAAGCATTGCTTCTGTTTCCCACCTAGCAAAAGGTATTCAGAAGCCTGGAACAGAGCACAAACCTCAAACCCCTTCGGCTGCTGGAGCCAGGTCCCCTCTGCCTTTGCTGCAGCTCCAAATACCATATTGCTGAGGGACTGATTTAATGGTTGGCATTGACAACTTTATTGAGAAGCTGTCATTAAAGTGGGCAGCCCTACTCTGCACTCACCCTTCACTTCCCTCCCCTGCTCACCTCCTTCTTCTCTCACCCCTAGGCTCAACAGGATCAACTCTGTCATCTGGCTGAAAACTCACTTTTCCACAGCATGTGCAAGTACTGATCATGAGTGTATCCAACTGAGAACGACTGACTGATAAGCACAGTCAGACTGGTCCGAAGACACTGAAACTACATCTGGAGGGAGTCTTGCCCAAAGTAAATGCATAAAGAGAGAACACTTAGCGCTTGCATATGCAAAAGTTAAATATATTAGGTGCAAATGGTAAGATTTCGGCAGGTCTTTGGAATAACCAAGAACTGACAATTTGAATATACCTTATGTCAGCCTCTGGCAAACTACCTATAATACACTTTACAGACTGCAATTACAATGCCTTTATTCACCTCTTTTATATGGCTGCAGAAGTACCAAAGTTCACTAGCCAAAAAGCAGATAAGCACTACACAAACTACATTAAGACCTCTGGAGTATGTTATCCCCAACATACATAAATAAAATATTCTGCCCACTCATATCTTCTTGGGAAGAAAAAAAAAAAAAAAAAAATAGCAAATGGGAGGTAAATTAAGCCACAGTTAGTTTGATAGAAACAGGCATGTCTAGCTAATAATTCTATTCTCTTCTACTAAGATTGGAATGGTTGTTGCTGTTCTGGCGCACTGCAATTTCATGACAAATAAGCACCCTTACAAAGCCTTGTTAAGGGTTCACATGAGAATAAGTCATAGGAGAATGTGACTTACCAATGCACCACACCAAGAAGGTCAGAGGGAAACAAACACAAGCAAGTTTTGCCAGTGCCTCACTGTTACAGCATCAGGACAGCACTCAGACGCAGAGGCATGCTTACCGAAAGGACATATCTCACTGCTTATTGCACCCCTTTCACTCATGAAAGTCTTTGCACTTTGCCTCAAGAGCTTTTCCTTTCGATGGGCCGTGCCGACCAAGTCCACGCCGACCAAATCCACACCCTCGATTCCTGCAGCCTGAATGTGTCCAGTGCAAGAACTTCCCTGCCTCAGGCCTGCCTGCTGCTGCCCAGCTCAGCAGAGCCAGGCTTAGTTAGGGACTGCCAGAGCCCACTACCAGCAGGGACTTCCAAACAAGCTCTGAAGTAAAGTGACACGACCAAAATAGTCTCCACATGAAAGAGATGAACATAATTATTAAAAACTTTTAAACAAAGTTTCAAAAGCTCTTTCTATCATCACATCATTTTGTTAATGTATCAGAGCATGAAAGCCAGCAACCCACCTAGGCAGAAGAGCAATCTTCAATGCAAAGCATCACTGAACATAATGGCAGAATACGATGGGAACACAGATTTCCCTTCCCAGACCCTGTCAATGAAGGTGGGGCAAGAAAGGCAAGAAAGAAGAAGAGGGAGAACTTGGGATAGGGAAATATAGGTAGAAAAAGAGACATCAAGGAATACCATCAGAGGCTTTAAACTCAAAGCAAAATCTAACAAAAAATAGTATGCTGGTGATTTTATTCTCTTTGGCTATGCCAACAGCAGAAACTTGCAACAAAAAACTGCTGTACTACACCAGCGGAGTTGGAAGGGTGTGGAGAGGGATGTCTGCACTTGCAATTTTCTAGCAGTATGCTGAAAGCAGACTTCTAAAGCTAAAGATAACAGAAATACACAAGCATCATTCTGAAGTGGTCTATTACTAGACTTCATCCTGCGGAGAGATTGGGAAGCACTCAAACAGAGTGTGCCGAGAGTGGCTGCACCAGCACCTAAAACCAACAGCAAGTCAAACACATGGCTCTAGTGCAGAATAATATAGAGATAAAAATAATTTGAGTCAAGTGGATTGTAAGCCAGTACCGCAAACAGGGAAGCAACTTTTATACGCTGTAATCAGCACAAGTGGTCTTAAGATAACACTTAAAAGAGGAAAAAAAAAAAAAGGGTCTATTTAAAATTAGTTACCATCTCGTTAGTGCTCATGTCCTTGCAGCATCTGGGAACCATGCTCACAGATGAAAGCTCTGCTGTGCGGGGTGCTGTACAAACACAGGGCAGAAACATTGCCCCTTTCCCCAAGTACCCTGCAGGGTTTGAGCATGGCAACAAACTGCAGGAAGATGCAGACAGATGCAATAGCAATGTGCAAGGCAACAGGCGGACACTGCTCAGGCCAACAAGAAGAGATCTTGGCACATCATGGGACCCAGCACATATTAATAGATCTCTGGCCACTGGCACTTCAGGACTTGCTTCTCACCTTACTGACCATTCTGACCTACATGGCAACAAGTACATTTTCAATCTTTCATGTAACTAAGTGACAACAGCAGATTTCTGGGGCAATAAAGTACATAGACAGTAGTAGCAGATGCTGACAGCATGCACAAGATCCAGAGGGGCAAGAACACCTCCTAAGCGAAATCCAGAGCACATAAAAAACTCACTCTCATCAGTTTCTTTCTCTATTCATTGCACCTGCCAGGGGTGACGATGCAGACTGCACATGTTATGGCGTCTCTGTTGGCCAGCACCGCACAGGAACGAAGTCTGGAAAAGCAGCATGATGACTGCTCAAGAGCAAAATGAAAACCCTTTGATAGGAGTGGGTTTTGAGGTGGGAGTGTGTTTTGGGTAGTTTTGTTTTGTTTTTTGGGGGGAGTGGTGGTGATGCTGGTGTTTGGTTGTCTGTTTTACTGTTTTGTTTGCTTTAAAACCACACTGTTGGGCCAAAACCACTTCATTTTTCTGACCCCATCACAGGCCCAATACTGCAAACAAATACCCTGCTTGGTTGCTGAGTACAGCATGTCTGTCAACTAATGGCTGACAGCTGGGTATTTTACCACTGCAGGGGTTTTTGCTTGTGGCATTTGCATGTACTCACTCACCCTTACCCCTTCTCATCCACTGAGGCTCTCCACTCTAAAAGCTGTCCACACTCGTTCCTCACCACATTCGTCCTCCTCCCCAGAAGGAAGAGCCTAAGTTACAAGAAGCTTCATCTCTAGAGGTAAAACAGAGGAAGCAGAACAAAGGCTGGCAATAAGTATGCTGCTACTGCCCTCCTGTCAGGGTATGAAGGGGAGGGCAGGAGAAGCCTTCAGGAAAGCCTGTTCATTGCTCCTAAAAGGAGAAGCGGCTGAAGAACACTATAGAAGGATGTGTCTGCTTGGAAACCCCAAATCCTACAGAACGAATCTGCAGGGCCAGGAGCTGAGGTCTCTTGGCCTTGCTTACATAGTTCGTCATTTAGGGGGTGGAGCAGAGCACAGACACTGTGCAGAGGGACAAGAGGGTATTCTGACAGCAAGAGGAGACATCGAGCCTGCTGTAACACAGGCATTTTCTACCATGTAATAAACCAAATGTTAACTACTACTACATCACATCTTCAATGCCACCAGCTGCCATGCAAGTTCCACCCAACACCAGTGTCCTCTGACACAGCTTGCAAAGAGAAAGCTCCTTTCTGACAAAAGGGCAACAGGAGATCACCGTGAGCTGGGCACACCAGCTCATCTCCATGAGGCTCCTGAGCTTCTCCCTGCTGTGGGAAGCCCACATGGTACCATCCAGGGCTTGGCATGAGAGGCAACGTGACCTGTGGCCTGTGCCAGGCTTGCTCTGTATCCCCTGCACTCACCTCTGGATCACCAGCAGTAATTGACTCTCATAGGACTGCAGACGAAAGTTGTTCAAGCTTTGCAAACATACAGGATATTACACTTCAAGTGTTTTAGTTACTGTAAGCAGTTCACTAATTACAGTAGTAATGATTGGATTATGGCCAGTTAACAGCTTTAAAGAAACAAGCCATTATAGGAGGTGGAGGTTAACACTTCTTTAGGTCTAGGATGGAAACAACTTTCAGCCATCCACCCTGTGGAAGGCTGTCAGTAGCTGGCTGGGTCACACACCATTTGCAACAGGCTGCAACAGCAAGGATCAGAGTGATGTGTCACTAAGCGATACACTGGCACATGAAAATTAACAGTGTTGGAGGAGGTGCGCTTGCAGAAACAGAGGGTCTTCTGTTCATACGCTGGCCTCATCAGCTCCAACACCTCTGCATGACTGGACCCAGAAGACAAGCTGCAGACAGGCGTGCACATGCTAAGTTACTGACACGGTATCGTGCTTGTGATGGCTTTGCTTCAGCACGCAAGGAGTTGTGACTGCAGGCATTATAGAAACTCTTTAGCAGAGACCTGCTAGCTCCAACTAATCAGCTGAATACAAACATCCACAGTATCAGGAGCCAAAGGCACTCACCAGAAAGAACAGGTAGAAATTTCCTTTCACTAGCAATTGTTGCCAGCACCAGAAGGACCACAGTATCAGGCATTAATCCCTTAGTCCCTCTAGTTGCTAAAAATCCATACAAGGAACATGCATGGAGGCTCCCTGCACACTTCTCACACGTCTCCTTGTTCTTCCACAGCATCTGACTGCAGAGCAGTCTTTGAGGAAAAGCAGTTGGACCAATGAATCCCTGCAAGAAGTTCTATCCTAAGGTACAGAGGCAGCAACAAGGAAGACTGCCAGCTCCGGAAGACGAAGTTTTGTGTGACCATGCCTTTTCTGAGGAGGGCAACTGGTCCCAGATGCACAGCGCCCCCCTTAAAGGGCACCTTCTGCCCTGCAGCACCTTCCACAAAAAAAGAAATATCCTATCTTACAAAAGTCCCCAGGGTGCTGAAACCACAGTGAAGGGAACAATACTCATTCCCAGATGACTACCCTGATGGTACTGTCAGCAATATGTCCCTGCAGGTTGGGCAGCTCTGCCTAACCAAGGAAAGCCAACTACTTGCACCTCTGCCACCCGCTTCTTCCTCTCCACTTGCCCTAGGAAAAGCAGGTCCCTACACTCCTTGCCAGCCCTGACCCACAACAGCCACCCCTTGGTGGTGACACCCCACCACCACACTGCCTGTGCAAGCTCTTCAGTGCCTCCCCTCATCCTCTCCTCAGCAGTATCTTGCTCTACTTGGTCTCCTTGTTCTCCTCTCACTTCAGAGGCCTTCAGCTGAGGACTGGCAGAAACTGAGTTTGGTATCGTTGGCTGGAGGGTGAGGATTTCTGGCAGGAGAAAACCAGTGGAGCTGGGCATCTTGCCCAGAGTGAGTTCACACTTGGCTCACCACAGCTGGAAATAGTCTCATCCCTGGCCAGAGTTCCCCAACGGCCCAACAAAACCCTCAGGAAACAGCAAGTTTCCACACGTTAGCCATTTTGAAACAGACTGGTTCATGTTCCTGAACGTACTCCCCCGCCCCCCGCTGCACCCACCAAGCCTTCTCTGGGCAGCACAGCCATCTGCAAGAGCTGCTGCCAAAAGTTGCTTGATGAGCAAGCACTGAGAGAGCGCAAGGTCTCGCTTTGTGCGTGGAGACAGGTGTGGCCAAGACCAACGCTTTCTCTGGAGACAGTCCTCTTGCACAGCAATACCGCGAGCAGAGCTAGAGGGAAGGCAGAGGCCTGAACAAATGTAGCCCCATGCTCCTCTTCCCATCACGCCCTTGCAGCTGAGCTGCTGCTTTCCCTTTGCTCATTGCTGGGAGATCTCCACATCTCTCAAAGCAGGTAAGACATGTAAGAAACTCACATGGAAGTCAAACTATGCTTAAAAAGCTAAAACTGCTTTTGGCTGCAATCAAAAGTTTTCCTTAGGAAATTATTTTCCATTATGATAAACCCTGGCATAGACATGGTCTAAACAGATTTAAACAAAGCATCCTTTCTTTGGCACTGTTTAACAGTTAAGAAATTAACTTGCCTCGTTTTTTATTTGCTTGTTTTGGTTTTTTTTTTCCCACCTAGGGAATCAAATTTTTAAGTTTTCTTTGGGATAATGCATTTAAGTAGCAGAACTACCTAATCTAAACAAAGTGAGTGGGATCAACAGGTAAGTACACTGGTTAGCAAGAGAAATTCAGCTGCTATACAGCCAAGGAATCTGGCCAGGAAACAGGGCTCTGGGATGTACACATTACTTTCCATGATGAAGAAAAGAGCACTCATCTGGGATGCAGAGACCATACATGGTTCTCTCGCTCTCCCTCATCTCGCAGAGGCCTTTACGGGCTAGTTCCTGGAGCAAAGATGTAACATCACAACTTCCATTTACAGCAGTGGCAAAGTTCAAGTGCTTAACATCATACGCTGCAGTGAGGAGTAGCAAGTGCCCTGGCTGCCTGATTCAAAAGCCATGGAAAGCTGAAGTCCTTCCTCTGTTGCCAACTGGCCTTGGTTCAGCACCCCCATAAGATGGGAGAGTTGTCCTCAGTGTTGTAAAAGGAAGCATGAGTATTTTGCACAAAACTTCTGCAACCATACAGCACTCTGGTTATGGAAGGTGCAGAGCGAACAGGCTGCCTATCCATACTGTGCTGTGCGACACAGATATACAAGATTTCACAAGGGTCCCTCTGAAAATGAGAGCTACACATAGGATGCATGAGCATAGCCCACCTGTGCTATCCAGAAGAGCAGGCTCTACACCGCAGTAATGCGCAGTCACTGCAAAGACAAGCAGACTGGCAAAGAAGCAACCAGCTGATAAACCAAGTCACCCCTGCCTTCCCATTGACCACATAAGCCATCTAAGTGGATGTGGAACAAGTTGCTGCTTAAGAAGTCTGCCCTGCAGCCTCATCTGCCTATCAACTATCCACACAGGAGTGTTTCTGTAAGACTGCCCAGAAGCCCTGGATTCCTGGCATTCAGAGACCTACTTGAAACCACGCCAGTCTGAGCAACGGACAGGTGATATATGGAGACTCACATTAGTGGTGTCCACTGTAGTGAGTGTTAATAGGCAAGACATGGCCTTTTCACCTGCCAGCACTTACCACTCTGGTTCTAATAGAATGGAAAGCCCAGTTTTGCTGTCATGTCCCACACCATGGGCATGAACACATTTCCAGGAGGCTTTCAGTCTACATAGAATGACAAATCAAAGATTCATCTGGGTGAAAGATCAAAATTCCCTGTTTATTCTTGCATACTCCAGCCCTGTCAGTGGGAGCTGTTTCAGCCCACTGAGGGTGGAGAAGGTCTCTGCAGAGCCTTGTTCATGTTGTAGTGCTTCAAAGCAGCAACAGATTTGGAAGAAGGAGAAGATGGAACAACTGCAGGTAAAAGCCTGAGGTCAGCCAGGTGCAGTACTGGTACAAGGGTTTGCTCGCAAAGGCCTGGCTCAGCCCTTGCCAATGGGATAGACACATTGCCAGCTGGGCAGGAAAGGCACAACGACAGGAAACCAAAATGGGGAAAAAACAGTTCTGCCTTACTGCCTAATAGGGAGCCAAGAGGTTAAACTGGCGCCAGGCCACACCACAACCACCCTATGACCAAGTTCTGCTCTCGCGCAGTGAGGGAATGAGAGCATGGAAGGCAATGGCAGGAGGGGAACCAGAAGCAAGCTTTTTTTGCTAATCATATTAATGCTAGGGGTTTTGCTCACTTAAGCACCTTTTGGGTTGGCCCAAGAAGTCCCCAGTTCTGTCTCAGGGATCTGGGTGGCTCTGCCGAGAATCTGTATGTCAGTCTCATGCATCGGGGTCAAAATAAAGCAGTGGGTGGCTCCACAGATATCAATAAAACACTTTTCTGGCATGACTAGCACCAGACAGAAGGTCCTGCTACTGACAAGCCTATCTCACCACTCTACACCAACTCATCCCAACCAATCCAAGCTCTGTGTAACATGCTTCAGCCCCAAAATCCCAGAGTTAAGAGCAAATCATGCCTCTATGAAGAAAAGACTGCCTTTCTTGCTAAGGTACTGTTGTTCCCACATAGCAGTTGCCACATTTCCCCCTCAACATGCACAGTTCACCTATGGCTTTGAAGGGATGAAGGGTTTTACGTTGCTATACAAGATTTGTAGAAGTCATGCTAAGCATGTTCTTTATGGTAAACATAATCTTTCTAATAGGCACACACAGCAAGAAATCAGTTTCATGTTCTTATCTAAAAGAAGAGTAAACTATGTTGTACTCTATCATCCATCCTGCTCAAACGCCATTGCTTAGAATGTACAAAATACCTTTAAAAATCACAGCAATACATCCAGCAAGCCCCTGGGGTAGACACAACACATAGAAGTGAGACCAGTGCACTTTATGTGTTGTATTTTACCAGATTCCAAACATTTCCCCAGACAGGTCTCCAGTCTCTTTTCTACAGTGACTGCTTTCTGCACCTCATTGTCAGAAAGAGCACAGCCATCCTCTGCTAGCGTAAGCGCACCCCGGAGAACAGCCTAAGTGTCAGGCACAACAGTGATAATCCACAGGCAGCTGGAAAATGCTCTCAGTCCTTCCCCAGCAAAGCCATGCATGTTTTTACCATCTCTGTCACTGCTGCTTGTGCCAACCTTAAGAACTCCAGGCCAAAGTATTAAGTAGATCCCAGTGAGGTGGCACAGAAAAGCACACAGGCTCATTACCTGGCCAGGGAGGCCAGCTGAACCCTGCTGCTCCTCCAGTTAAAAGTGCATGAGACACGTTAGGCTGCAGAACTGCACCTGTCACACAGCACACATGAGAAGAGCAAGGTGCCTAGAGCAGGAGCAGCTGGGAGTGTATTACTGCCATTCATGGTGGTCACCTCAGTGCTGGGAAGAGCAGGTACCATTCAGTGGGTCTCCACCGTAACACTCCTGGTTTCTAAAAATACAACCCCACTGTACATGAACACTTTTACTAAACAGGTTTACCAGCCCACATTCACATGGCTACCATCCAGTTACACTTGAATTTCACAGCCAGACAACACCACCTCATACAAAAGCACCCGCTTCCTTCTAAGGGGACATGTTCTCACCAGACAGCCAAGAAAACTGAAATTTCCAAACAGCTTCTGCTTAAAGATGCCCTACGTAGCACACCAGATGCCCCAAGCTATGCCACTAAGCACTGAAAGAAACCAGGAAGGAAAACAGCGTTATCCTCTCCAGCTTTTGCACTTATGTATGGCAAAAACATCATTACCAAATCACACACACAAGAATTTAAACTGGTTGCCTGAAGCAGTCAGCAAGAAATTCCCCAGACAGACACACTTTACATCACTGAGCTGGTAGCTGGATGCCTTTGGGGTGTTTCACCCTTCCCTAGAGGATAAGGAGAAGAAACAGTTCAATCCAGTTTGGCAAGTGTCATGTTCTCATGAGCTGATCCCTGGGATCTGTTACAGAGTCCCTCCAAAGAACATGCAGTCTCCTTTTTAACCCATGCCTGCTTTCTCCTTAGTTTTCCCCCTTAAACAGGATGCTGAATAGGCGGGTAAGTCACTGCAAAGCGCATATGCCTCATTCATCATGCACCAAGAGGTTACAATGAATAATAATGTTCTTGTTAAAAACCCCACAAGCACACATCCTGACTGAAACCTGATCACAGAAAGTATGAGGCAGCTCCCACACTCAAGGACAAACAACTGATCTACAAAGCCAGATATTTCCAGAGCCCCCTGCAGCAACTTCCGAGTTTAACGTTTTGAAGAGCAAGTATCTAGCAATAAGCTACCTATGTTAAACAACAAAAGCTTGATCTGAAAGAGGTAACTGGTGACCTATATTGCCTGCCTAACTGTAAAAGAGCAGCTGAGCAAGCAGCCTTACAAATTTCACCATTCTGCTTCTGTAATGATACTGATCGGTACAAAATAAGGCAGAGAGGATCCTCAGGTGCATCAGGGCCACCCTTGGTACAGCACACCCACACTGTGAAGACCACACAAGGACCATCCCTTGCTATAGCCTACCAAGTACCATGCAGCATCACCCACAGCGGGAGCAAAGGGACCCAGTGCTATACATTGACCACCAGCACACACTTATTTACTCCACTGTTGAATTTATAATGGTACAGAAAGAAATTTTAGCAAACTACAGATTGCATGTGGTGTCACCTCTGTGCGGGTTCACAGCAACTAACACAACTGTAGCTCTCTGGAAATCTAGATAACCTTCTCAAAACAGACCCTGTCTGGACGAGAGGACACTCAGTCCAAGGGAAAGTGAAGCTGTGATTGTGACTTTTAGTCACGCTCAGACCACCGGATCTGAGCATGCTACCAGCAGGCTTGGAGGTGGGGTGTTTGCAAGAGGGACCTAGGCTCCATTTAATGAATACTTTCTATCATTAACAACCCCACCTCAAACAGATAGGTGGTTAGCACAGCAAATTTCATATTGTAACAAAAGCAGTAAGACCTTTTGGATGCAAACACAGGTAGGGCCAGAAGACCCACAGATTTTTAGGTTATGGGATCACCCTTGTATTTATGTGCATCTTTACATGCATGTGCATGGCACAGCATAGAGAGAGGTGTTCTGGGAGACTGTAATTTATAACAGGGAATTTCTGTAAGTTCATTAATAACTGCACTTAGTAAGTACTTCTTTAGGGCGGAAAAGGTGCTCCCAAAGCCTGTGCTATCATTGCTTAAGCAGCACCATAAATCTGAACAGTGCAGTTCTCTCAGCCACAGATATCACTTACTGCCACAGTGCCACAGAAATACTGACCTGGTGAAGCAAAGCAGCACTAGATAAAGATAAGGCACATTTATTTCATTGATTTTTTTTTTTTAATAAAGCATTATTATTGTTCCTTATAGCATTTAAGTTGTATATAGCTGTCTTCTACATGCTACAACTGAACACTGCTCCCTACTCATATTGTCAAGGTGGCAGCTGTTAGGTCAGAAAGCAATTTGGCATTTAAAGTTTTCTCCCCCAGCTCTACAGTTTGAACAAGTTGCTTCAGGCCAGATTTTAAAATAAACCCTGGATGAGATGCACCTTGAGGATTAAATGAGAGTGGCCAACAGCAGTGCCTGCTGCACACAGGGCCTGTGGGCTGGCTCCTACCAGCAACCCAAAGCAGTGCCAGCTTCACCTCAGTGTCATTCCTGACCTCCCTGGGACAATTGCCTGGGTGGCAATTGCAGGAGTTGTCCTTCTCACCACTACCCTTCACCTCACCTTCGATGGCGGGCCAGGCGTGCTGAGCACCAAGTGTCTCACCCAGTCCCTCAAGGACAAATCCAGTGGCTTCACCAAAAGCCCCCAGGTGACTCAGGATAAGTTTGGACACTACAGCTAGCCACTTGCCATCAAGAGAGAGAAATGTCCTTGTGGGCACAAGTGACAATCTCTTGGACAGTAAACACCCAAATATGTACTTTTTACATGGCATCTCCACAGCTAGGTGAGACCATTGAGACATCTTTCAGCAAGTTTTGCTTCGGAACACTGGGAAACAGCAGGATCAACCTTGTTATGCCTTGGCTAAAGCACATGCTATGCCTTGAGGCCTGACTCCAGACAGGAAAGAAGAGAGAAGGGAGAAGAAAGAAAAGGCTATTAGAAGAAACTACTGAGAGGAGTTCAACAGTGCAAAAGGGAAAGTATTTTAATCCCCAGAAGAGAACCCCTGCTCCAGCACAAAAGGCTGAGCAGAGGCTTGTACCAAGTGAGAAGCAGCTGAATTTGTTCTGCACATTGTATTTGTTGTCACTTACAAATAGCAATGTCGTGACGAGCTCTTTAAAACCTCTTAGAATCTGTTCGGATAGACATGAAAAACAGACTTTGTGTGGAAAGCTGCTTCCTCTCAGGAGGTGCTACTTTATCCCTACATTGTAAAACAGTAAGTTCCTAGGAAGGGTCAGGTGGGAAGAGGTGTGAGACCGGTGTCCTTTCTCTGTACCATGTTCAAGAGGCCAAACTTTACCCTCCAAATATGAAATGCACCCTGCAGCTCATCTCTTTACCCATCTCAAAGCAGCTCATGAGATTGTATCTCAAGCACCAAACCAGACAGTAAAAGCTGCTGTATCTGTCTCTCAGTGTAGGTAGGAAACCTGCAAACCAGCTCCTGAAAACTCAGCAAACTTGTTCTCCTTACAGCTCACCTGTTGAGGCCGTTACTAAAAATCAGCAGATCTTCTGACGCCTGCCATGAGCTCTGCTGAGCCCATGCAGCCGGGAGATGGGGAGCTGGATTCAATTCATCTGTGAGCAACATCTCTAGAGTGTTTGCTTCCCGAGTCTCAATTAGTCCCAGCTGTGCAATGCCACGCAGGACAGCACTGTGACACAGCTATCCACAGCCTACAGGGCCTGGCTGAGCCAGGACAGGAGGGGCTGGGTTGGAAACAGCCAGCAAGACACAGCCGTTTCTCGCACAGGCATTTGTTCACTGGATTACTGTCCATGCCACCACTTTAGACATGCTGCCTCCTCTCCCAGGGAGGGCCAAAGCAAAGAAATTTCAAGTCACCCTCACTGGCTAGCCTCAGTGCTATAAATAATAATAATAATACTGAATAATTCTTCTTATTATTTAAATCAGATTTAGTACTGTCTGATTTAAGATTCTGACAGAATTCTGTCAGAAATTGTCTACCTATTCCTTAGGTGAAGAGAAACCTAAAACATGAGAGTCAACCACAAAATACTGAGCCCGAAGAGAGCCCACTGGAATATCTGGGAGGCACAAATCTATCCTGTTCACCTCAGTAAGCTATTGACTAAAGTTAAATGTTCGTTACCGTACACATGAATTACTGCACATTTCGCAAGTAAGAAGCGTGACATTTGTACTACACCATACATCCCAGTCTTATGCTTGGTGGATACAGTTGCCTGCCCACCTCCAAAAGAAGCAAGCCCCAAGACGCCAACATGGCTTTCAGTCACATTTGGACTTTGGAGAGGGGAACAAGACTGTCCCTCCATATCTACACAGCCTACTCAGGCTGAAGGCCAGTCAGCAACCCCTCTGAGGGGCAGTTAGCATAATGGGCTGCAACTGAGAAGAGCCATCACTTCCAGACCTGATCTTCCCACATACAGACACCAAGGGGCTGGGTGACAATAAAGTTATGAGCTTGCACCCACTGCAGAAGGGAACAGCTTCAGCTGTGCATTGGCATGTAGACAAAAAAGTGACTCCACCACCAGAGAAGGACACCACAGAATGCCCTCTCATTCAGCAAGCTGGAGAGTGAAACCCAGCACATCAAATTCAACTGGTAGTAGTTGACCATCAAAAGAAACTGGCTTAGATTATTTTGAAGCAAATGTGTTAATTCCTAAAAACTCCCTGTTGGCCTCTCCCCTCCTTTACACAAGTAACCCAAGTTAACAGAGTAGCTCTCTGTCCCCCTCTTGTGATAGTACCAAGAGGACTTAAAATCTCCTGGAAGGAGGTAATATTAAAAGAGCATGGCCTTTAGGGGACATACCACAACTTGGGTTTTGGGACTTCTTTTTAAGCCAAAGGTTCAACTTCTGCTTCTGACAATCAAGTCAGTGTCCCACTACATATAAAATATTTCCCCTCACTCCACACCATGAAAGGCAAAAAAACCCCACAGTATGACAACCATTTCCCCTCATAGCCTGTGAGCAATACTGCCCATCTCACTCTGGGCGCCACTGGCTGTTTCTAGATGTATTAGCCAGATATTGGAGTATGACTGGAGATGTGGATCACAGCCAGGCATATATTTTTGAAAAGGAAGAATCTTCTCAAAGGAGTAGAGCATGGCCTTCAGATAAGCCATCCAATACTCACACTCCAAGATTACATTCCGCTCTTTTTCCTTTGTTGAAATGTAAGTTCACACACCATCAACCCTTTCTCCATTAAATGCCCTTGTTTGTGTGCTTTAATTCCCGTGCTGTCTACTCTCACCACCCAAGTCCCTCCAAGCAAGGAAACCGAGGGAACTGCTGACAGCAGCTCTATAGCTATCACCTTCAATTAACTCATCAGACTCCAGGGGAAAGACTTCTCATTGGCACCGTTTCAGACAGAACCTGAAAACCCTTCACCTGAAAGCAAAGGGGCTAAAGAGGATGAGTCTTCTCACTGGTGTGCCCTCCTTCCCAGTTGCTTCCAGCTCCCCACAGGAAGCCCCGCACCTCGGGCTACTTTATGTATATTAATATATCATCTATGCATAAAGCAGCAATATCCACCCCTCTAACACGGAAGGTTTGGTGATCTCCTGCCTGCTCGCAGCTCAGGCAGAGCAAGGCACGATCCAAAACGCAAGCCCACAGAGCACAAGCGACTGGCTGGGAAAAGCGGTGGGAGCCTGCTGCACCCCGAGGTGCCCCTGCCATGTTAGCATGAGGAGTGGTTCAAATTCTGCTTTACTGTTGCCCGATGAAGTGACTAAAACGGAAATGTTTCGGGGATTAAGATTCCAGAGTGATCTAATACAGGACGCTTTTAGTTTAAAGGAGGAGGAGGGAAAAAAAAATATATATAACTAAAGAGCGGCGAGGCTGGAGCTCCTCCTGAGCTCCCCTCCCCACCGCCACCCTTTCGGTTTAAAAAAAGGGCTGAATGTTACCATTTTTGGACATGAGCTCCGCGCAAGCCCTGCCCTAAACCACACCATTCAAACGAGAAGCCAGTTACCGTCCCGCCGCCGAGCCGGCGGGGCCGGGGCGCGGGCAGTGGGGCGGCCGGCGGGGACTGCGGGGGGGGCCGCCACAGCCCCCGGGCTGC
>VWYH01006012.1:100523-162079 GCA_013399365.1 Pampusana beccarii
TCGCTTCGCCTCGCCACGCCGCGCCAGCCCCCGGCCAGGCGCGCACCGGCCCCGCTGCGGACGATGAGGGCGGCGGGGCCGAGTCCCGGCGGCCCCGCCGTGCGTGTGTGTGCGAGGGGAGAGCAAGGGGGTGCGCTCACCTTCCTCTGCTGCTTCTCCCAGGCCGGGTCGAGGAGCAGGTCCCGGTCCCAGTCCTCCTCCGGCTGCATGTAGTCGTTGGTCTGCTGGTCGTAGTGATCCATGGCTGCTGCGCTGGCCCGTGCCCGACCCCGTCCCGTGCGTCCCGAAGGGCTGCCCGCTGTCGCCGGCCCCGCGGCCGCTCAGCCCGAGCAGGCGGCGGCGCCCGCTTCAACGTCTCCGCCCGCTCCAACGTCTCCGCCTCGGCCGCGCGCAGCACCGCGGGGGCGGGACGCACCGCCCCACCCCCGCCCGCGGCCCACTCCCGCGCCTCTCATTGGCCGGGACCCGCGGCCGAGCTTGCAGCTCCCAGCGGCAGCATCTCGCTCATTGCACCCCCTGCGCGTCCGTCACGGTACCTGGCCGTCGCCATAGGCGGGATGCGGCCGATTAGGCCCGCCCCCAGTCCCCCAGTCCCCCAGCCCCGCCCGGCACCCCTCCCGCGGCGGCGGCTGAGGGTGGGCGAGCGGGGGCGCGGCGGGGCCGTAACCCGGCGGGGCCGTAACCCGGCGGCCCGGGGCGACGCGGGGAAGCTCAGTGCCGCTTTCAGCTCATTTTCCTCTCAGCGGCTTGGCGGGAGCGGGCCCCTCACAGATCCGCCTTCACGGGCTGAGCGGTGCGGGTCAGGGCAGCGGTTTGTCCCGGGAGGGTGTTTTCGTGTGACACGGCTGCTGGCTCGTCCTCCCGGCCCCGCGGTCAGGGTGCCCGGCCACAGCTCCGCTGTCCTGCCACCACCCCGCCCCAGATACGGCTTCCCCGTGGGTTAGCACAGGTGTGCCCGCACCTAGGATGCCAAAAATTAGTAGTTTTCTCCTGCTGCTGACTGGTGAGCGCTGGCAGCCGAGGCTTTGCACCCGGGGTCAACAGCTGCAGTCATGTGGTGCTACAGCCACCCAACGTGACCCCCACACCCAGCTGTGCCAGCTGTCCTGACACAGTTGCTGCTTGCGGCCCACAAATGTCCTGTTTAACAAGAAAACGTGAAGTTAGGGTGTATCTGGTTCATCTAGCAGCTTCCTAGGAGAGAAACACAAATCGTTAAGGAGTGTATTGGTACGCAAATGTTTTACGTGAGTTTCTGACAGTTAAACCAGCAGAGGGGAAAAAAAATGGCAATAGCATTATTAGTCTCACTGAGAAGCAAGATGGTATCTCCCAGAAAAGTGAGAGGGAGCCCAAAGAAATGCCGCTCCACGATGCCATACAGGGCAAAGCGAACCTGTGTACCAGTTCATCCAGATTCAGAGGAAATGGGGTTTGTGGTCTGCGAATGTGAAGGAAAGGGATCCAGAGAATGGACAGGGGTGATATGGTGAAGCACCAGGATGAAGTGAGCAGAAATGGTCAACGCTGTGCAGGATTTAGCCTCAAATTACACTGAACAATTTCTCTTCCAAAACAGAGGAAGTTGTTTTCTGCTTCTTGCAAACCTTGGAGGTGAAGTCGGATATATTCTTTTACTTCTTGACATAAATGACAGCACAGAAGACAACTGACAAATGTTCTGTATGCTGTCTTCATGTGTCATAAACACAAATATAATGATCAAAGCTGCTCTGCACTGTTGTATTTATACTGCCATGAGTTGCTCAGGGTGAAAAGATCCTTTAAATATATAGGAGCAGCAATATCCCTGACGTTCAAAAGCAATGCAAGAGGTTTCCCTTTCGAGAACATTTGGGAAACGGGGCCACTCAGAGAATCCCAGCTCAGGGAAGCCAGATCTGAGGAATCCAGGTCTACCAGGCACTTCAGAAATCCTCCTGGATGTGCTTCGTGATGAAAAGTGTTGAGGAATGCAAAACAGTCTTATCACTCTGGAGGCATGGCAATGGACTTGAAAGAAACTTGACTGTTTGGCACTGCAGAGAGGTACAGACAATGATGGTTGGGTTTTTGAGAAGCAGAGTGGAGTAATTTACATTGGGGAAATATGTAAATCATTAGCATTTGAAGAGAAAAGCCAATTTTTATTTCTTACAACAATTTGATTAACAGCAACAGAAGTTATGAACCAACAGCCTGATCACACTATAGAGACAGCACGCCTGGGAGTTTTCATACCTTCTAGTTTTTCTTATCAGGACACTTCCAACCTGGGAAATCTGGAATAACATGGGAACTGGGAAGATCTGGGTAAACATAGGGAGGAAGGAAGCAAGGACATTCCTTGTGAGAGGTCCTGAGCTTTGTATTTCAAGGCAGGAGGTCCTATTGTATTACTTCTTCAGCCTTGCAGTTTAAGAGCCCATTACTGAAACCTACTTTTCAAACCTCCCCAAATGTAGTGAGAGCTCTCAGCTGCCATTCAGTGAGTGAAGACTTTCAACATTTTCCAGGAGATGCTCAGCACCGTGGAAATCCAAGCCCTAAAACATGCCCATGGGTTTCTGTGAGGCTGAATCTTCTGGATGCTGCCTCTTTGGTTCCCATTTCCATTGTGGTCAGTCTGGCAGAGTCTAGTTGGAGGCCTATATCTAGTGGAGTCCCTCAGGGGTTGGTACTGGGACCAGTACTATTCAGTATATTCATCAACGACTTGGATGAGGGAATAGAGTGCACTGTCAGCAAGTTTGCTGATGACACCAAACTGGGAGGAGTGGCTGACACACCAGAAGGCTGTGCTGCCATCCAGGCTGGAGAGTTGGGAGAGGAAATTTAATGAAATACAACAATGGCAAGTGTAGAGTCTTGCATCTGGGCAGGAACAACCCCAGGTTCCAGTATAAGTTGGTGAANTCTTGGTGACAACCAATGATAAGACAAGGGGCAATGGGTACAAACTGGAACACAGGAGGTTCCACTTAAATGTGAGAAGAAACTTCTTCTCAGTGAGGGTGACAGAGCACTGGAACAGGCTGCCCAGGGGGGTTGTGGAGTCTCCTTCTCTGGAGATGTTCAAAACCCACCTGGACACCTTCCTGTGTAACCTCATCTGGGTGTTCCTGCTCTGGCAGGGGGATTGGACTAGATGATCTTTCAAGGTCCCTTCCAATCCCTAACATTCTGTGATTCCCTGGAGTTGAGCTACAAAGCAACTATCCCCATAGTCATAATGTTATTCTTAGCTGTGTAAAACACACCCAGTGCTCCTACTTACAGAGGTTTGTGGTACTATAAATAGAAAATGTTATTAACTACCAATATCAGCAATCTCATTCATTTATCTGTCTCTTCAGGGATATCTCTGCATGGTGCAGAGCATGGATTAGGCGGTTTAATATACACTATCAGTGCAGTAAAATGCAATAAAATCAACTGTGAGGTTTCTAGTGTATTAGAGCCTCTCTCCTAATTGTCCCTCCCTTTTGTATTTCTAGCTTCATGATCCCCACTTCTCAAAATTCTTGCCTGTATTTCTGGGAAATATCTTAATTTTTCACTCCTAACTCCACACACAGCTTTTCATGGACTCCTTAAAAAAAGCAAAAGAGTGTTCTTGGCCAGAGTTTTGTGAACTTACGGGCAATAGCAAGGGGGAAAAAAAGATTGTTTCTAAACTTGGGATAGTTCCCGGATCCACTTGACCCCTGACCTTGTGAAGAATTGTACCAGCACCACGAAGGGGGAGAGATGAGCTCGCAATGGGAGAGGGAAGCACAGCAGCAACAGGAGCTACAGAAGCCCATGCTGCTGATGAGAGATGCCTGTAACCACAGCAGTACTCTGGTTTTCCTTATTTAGCCTTCCAGCGTTCTCTTCTCCCCTGTACGAGATTGCTGCTGATTTCATTGGGCACTATTAAAACCTTGCTGGACCAAGTGGATCTCCAACAAGATCTTTCCAATGCAATGAAGGGAGAGTGGATTTTTTAGGGTAGCGGGCAGAGCCGCTGTGGGAATGGTTGGATCTACATCTCACTTCTTCAGCCTGCAAAAGATAAAAAGAGGAAGGAGCCCAAGGGCATTGGAGTATTTCTGGTTACTGCTTGCTGCTCTTTCTCTTTGTGCTTAGCATATTAGCTACAGGTCACGAGCTTCCCTGGGGAGATATCTGTTTTCTTGCCAAGAACATCCACAAGCTTCTGTAATGAGGCCCAGCAGGTGAGCTCAGTCACTGTTGAGCGCTGAACAGGGCTGTGTTGAAGTGGCCCTTGACTTTTGTTTTGGGAAGTCTCATAGCCAAGTTTCAGTGCCTATATTCTGCAGATACACAAAAACTTTGTAGCTCTGGGATTTAGCACTTAAATTTGAACTGCATGTTGGGCTTTTATGGTAAAGAATTCAACAAGTTAAACTCTTTTTTCATAATTTCCACTTCCCCAGTCCAGGACACATTACCAGTAAAAACTCAGCACCTCTGAAATGCAGACATTAATTTGGTGGAGTTCAGTGGGGTGTACTGTGCTCCATGGGAGACTAAGGAGGGGGGTGTCTCGTGCCCAGAGGCTGGGTAAAACCTGTGCTTTTAAGAAGTTCCATAGAAAAAGTGCCATGGTCATTCAGGCTGGAAGCGAGGTGAAAAAAGGGACAACCAAGGCAGGGATGCTGTGTTTGGAGGAGAGGGAAAAAGGGGCCTGAATAAAGCCTCCAAGCAGAAAACATCTTCTGTCTCCTTCAAGGCCTTTTCACCTGGGTTGTGTTTCTCTTTTACCCCACCTCACCATCTTAAGTCCTCTTTCTCTTTACTCCCCTTCCCATTTACCTGAACTTCCAAAATTTTCTCCCCAGCCTGGCACCCTGGAACTAATGTGAATTCTAGAACTTCACAAGTACCTCAATAAGGTGTTATTGTCTCCTTATGCTGATAAACGGTCAGCTGTGCTTGTTCAGAGCACAAGTTTTAAGGCCAAAGTGACTTACAGAGCTGTCTTCACACAGTAAGCATTTGCTAATATTGTTTGACGTGTGCTATTTTGAGAAAATTATTATTTCTTTTTCCTCCTGTAAAAACAGTGATTTTACTTCTGTATCAGAGTATACCCTAGATTTCTCCCTGTGCTTTCACGGTGTCACTTGAACAACAAATACGTCCAAGAATTACACATCCAGTCCCATATCCCTGTTATCATGTACCCACTGTATCTACTTTCATCCTGCAAGGCAAATCGAGTACTTGACCAACATTGCCCGTATACTTCCATTTGCTTCCTCCCTTCACCCCTGAAGAGGAAGGTGTTTGCTGCTGGGCAGTGCACAGGAGCAGCACACACGGGTGAGGCAGGCTCAGCTTGGGCAGCTGCTGAGCTCATTGTGCAGAGGGACACAGAGGGTAAGATCATCCGATGATACCTGACCTACACAGTCGCGTTAGATGGTCATGGAACACCCTGTACAGCGGACTGGCCACTTCAGTGGGGTTAGCATCCTCAGCCTATGGTATGAGCACAGACCCCTTCAGTCACTCGTGGTTAGGGCTTCTTGTTTTCATGTTTTACCTGCTGGTTGCCCTATACTGAGGGGCAGGGTTTTGTGGGCTTGTTTGCTCGGCCTTTTTGGTTTTCTGTGTCAGTCTTTAAAGGACATCACATTTTACAGTCCCGGCACACTACCTCTGTCTGGCCCAAAAAATCAGGAGGCTTGGGGACCAGAGATGCTAAAGACAGCAGTATTTATCATGTTCCTACAAGAGATGGGGAATGGATTGAAGTGTAGAAGAGAGCACGCTTCAAATTGGAAACAATAAGCACACAAATCCCTGACAAGTGATACATCTATGTACCAAAGGCTTGATCCAGCACAGTCACTTCTGGTGGAGGCAGCTGAAGGGGCAGAGGCTGCCTCAAGGCACAGGGGATGCCATGGTGCAGCAGGAGCTGCTGCAGGTACCCACCTCTACGAGCAGAGCTCTGAATGGCAGATCCATCCTTCCACATGGCCAAGGTAGCAAGAAAGCAGGAGAACCTGATTTTACTTCCAGAGACTGTGGACTAAATCCAGGCTGGCTTGTTCCTTGTGCCGCCAAGGGGGAGACTCAAATTTGAGTCTCTTGTTCTCACTCTCTGGCTAAGCAGAGCTAGCCAGATAATGTGCCTGTAGCTTGCAGATGCAAGAGGCAGAATTTATTGCTTCTCTTGCTTCCCGGGCACCAAAACTGGCCTTGGAGCAAGTGTGACAGGCTTTGGAGGCAAGTGTTGTGAAGTCTTTCTGGAAAGGGAACAGCAACAAGATGGTAGTGGGAAGGCAAGAACAGGATTAATCTCCTTCCAGCTCCACCCTTGCCCTCACAGAAAATCTTTTCCTATGAGAGAGTCACTGAACTCTCAGACCTATCATTATTGAGCCCCAGCTTAAAAACTTCTCTTAAAAACCCTTTCCTTCACTTTGATGTTCTCCATAATTGCAGGTCTGTGATTTTCTAACACAAAGTTTGGGAAAAATAGCCCTCTCCCATCTCCAAGTATCACTTGCACAGTGGGTATCCTCAGGCTGTTTTCAAGCAGAACCCCTTTCTGCCCATGGCTTGGAATGACTTTCCCAAGACTGAGCCAACAAACTGGTTTCTTCCGAGGAGGGCTGCTCCCTCGTCGTACTTCAGCAGCAGCACACTGCACCAGCTTCCTTCCCACGTGGCTCTGACATTGACCAGAGCAGCCGTAGTTGTTGCTGTGCCATCTATCCCTGCTCTGGGACACGCTGGGTCCGTCACAGTTACAGCTAGCACAGTTAGGGCACACGACAGTAGGTTATAGTCCTTGCGATATTGCATCAGCAATCCATGCCTGACCAAAACCACCACTACACTCAGGCATGTGTAGAGCAAAGCACTTTGGGGGTGTTTGCTCGAGCTTTCGCGTGCTCTCTCAGTGGTCTGTAGCTGGCTGGAGATCCCAGGCTCCATCCGTCCATCCATCCATGGTGCAGCTTTGCATAAGAAGAAGAATCCCTAGGGGGGGATCCGCAGGGTATGTGAAGCAGTCATGGGTCTGCTCCAGCGTACACTGGGCAAGCCACGGATAATGCCTCAGAAATGGATTACCAGGGAGCTCAGTGCTCTGGTCACGCGGCCTCTCCACCCCTGACAGGCTGCTTCTGCAGCAGCTGCAGAGAGCTGGTGTGAGGCCTGATCATGCATGAAGTTCATTTGCTCACAATTTTTGCTCCCTGCATGATGGAGGCCTGGCACGATCCCACAGGGGGAACCACGGAGGGTGATGGATGGTATCTGATAGAACACAAAATCTGTTACAAGCAGGCCAGGCGGCTACTGCAGTCTTTCATTCTGGGTGGAGGAGTTCAGGGTGTGAGATGGCGTAACTTAGCATTGCTTTTGAGGCTGTGTTATATGTGCATAGCAAACACGGAAGAACAGATACCAACAGATCTGGAGTAAGCTGTACCGTGAGCAGCCAGGGAACACTGCGTAGTTTCAGCAGCATGGCAAGGTATGTGCGCTATGCAGGCAAATGCAACGCCAGAGCTGCAGCTCTCTCAGGCCTTCCCCAGGAAATCCATGGCCAGAAGAGCACGTACACAGTAGTGTCATTTCTAGGACACAAGAACAAACCCTTCTGTTCCCCTCAGCATGATGGAGTGCTCTGTCTGGCTCTGGGTGCCAGTTTTTAAGAAAGATACACATCAGTTGGAGAGAATCCAAAGAAGTAACAAGAAGGCTCAGAGGTCTAGAAAACCTGACCTTTGAGGGGAGACTGAAAGAAGCAGGTTTGTTTAGTCTAGGGAAGAAAAAACTGAAGTGAGCAGACCTCAAATATGTAAAAGTTTACTGCAAAGCGGAAGACAGTAAACCGTTTACCAAAGCTATGGGAGAATCTGTGAATGGTAAGGATAGCAAAGCGCTTGTGTAGGCCAAAAGAAGCTGCTGAATTTCCACTGCTGGAGGCTTCAAAGAACAGGTAGGACAGCTGTAAGAAACACTGACCTTCAAGGATGATGTGATCCCACATGGGATCCCACATGGGATCCCACATGATCCCACCATGAGTCTGGAGGATGAACCATGTGTCATCTTTTGGAATCCCTCCAGCGCTGTTTCATAGCCCTGCAACACAGCTTCAGAGGGGAAGACAGTACCGTGAAACAATGCCACATGGTTGTAAAGAGACTAATGATGGAAGAAAAGTATTTGGAGCTGTATGGAAAATATAAGATGTAAAATCAGCCATATGGAAGCTGACATAGACTGTCCCATCAGATGCCCATGTGTAAAGCACGTTGCAGCAGAACTGCAGCATGAACTTGACTCAGCTGAGAGAGGTGACTAAGGTAAAAGGAGCTGTGGGAAAAAATACAACCACACATTTATGTACACTTACATGGAAGAAAACTTCTCTAAGTCCACTTGCAGCTCTCTCATAAAGGAAGTGGCAGTTCTCTTTTGTGTTGCAGCCACTAGCAAAATCTACCATCACTGCTCCAGATGCTGAGAGGAGCTGCTTCATTCCTAGTTTTGACTTTCACACGTATTTCTCATGGCCTCTCCATCTCCTCTTGCCTTTAGCATCAATCGTGTATTTCAGCAGCGAGACAGGTCACAGACACCAGACTGCAAGCTACACTCACAATCAGTGCTTAGGTATAAGGCCACAACAACAGATAATTCGTAAAAGGCTGAGAAAAGGCAGATCCATATGACTGAAGGGAGGCAGACCCTCATCATCAATGCAACAGGACATGATTGCTCTTAAAATTGGAGGAGGTGGTTGATTGGTGTGGGTTAATTCTTACCTGTTAGCCACGGTCTTCAGGATGCTAATCGAGGCTCCTGTAATATCACCTAATTCTCCAAAGGCTGCCCTGGGATATCAGGGAGAAATAGCTGAGCTCTGGGTTTTTTGGTGTTTTCTGTACCATGCCAAGCCACCCACCTTCACCAGCAGCAGAGGTAGCAGAGATTAGCACAGCACAGTGCCGAGGAAGAGCTCACTTCTCTCACAAAAATAATGGATACAGCTGGAAAATACACCACCAGGTTTTCAGGCATGCCAGCTTTTTCTTAGCACATAGTGGCCCGACAGTGAGTGGGGAACACTATGTTGAGTTACTGAGGCTGGGACCCACATTCAGACTTGTTTCAGAAGTGGAGCAGGACACATACACTGAGCCTAAAGCCACCACTCCAGTAACTTGCCTTCCCAAAGTGCGCTTGCTGGAGCCCAAAGTTGTCCATTGCACCAGGAGGGACAACTAAGGGCTTTGCTTGAAGCAGCTCACCATTTCACTTCTCTGGCTGGTGCAGGGAGCACCTGAGTGGTCAACAGCCTGCTTGCCTCCCCAGAGCAGGTTAAGCTTTCATACTCCATGCGCAAAAACTGCTGCAGCAGCTATGGGTTATGCATGCTTTTGCACAGAAAATAATTTTGTGTTCATTATGCTTTTCTCCTAACTGGCTCATTTCCCTTGTTGTTTTTTCTCTGTACAGTGGGAGCAACTGTGCACAGCTACCTCAAATCAAACTCTACAAGTTACCTCCTGCATCAGAAAGCTTCTTATTTGGGGAGCAGCAGTAAACCTTATATTTGCAGAAGCTCCCCTGTCAGAAAGGTGATGCTTGTGAAGCATACATCCAGTGCTGCAAAATGGAGCTTGGAGAAAACACACAAGTGAGGAAGTGCTGGTAAGCAGCACTAACAGCACACAGCAAGAGTAGTCACTCAGCAAGCAAACTAGATAAGCTGCTCTCCCCAGCTTCCTTTAATCTCTTCTCTAGTAGGATTTCCCCCTCCCTGCTGTGTTCTCACATAACATACACCTGTGGTTTCGCTAGCAAGAAGAGGCTCCAAACCAGCAGTGCTAGCCCTGGGCTTTGTCTCTGTTGTTTTTTCTGAGCAATGACTACCTGCTCATGCCTTTCTCCAAGCTTGCCATAAAACACAGCAAGTAAAGAGGGATATGAGAAACACTGGCAGTGGCACTTTCAGACTGAGGGAAGGAGGCTCTTGGGGCAGCCTGGCCTCTGCCACATTCAGGCTGGCCTGCTGACTGTATGCATGCCAGAGCCAGGGCTCAGAAGTCATCTTCACTGTTTAGAGAGAGTTCATCTCCTAGGCACGTCCTCCTCCTTCCCCAAGAACTCCTCCCAGGGCATCCTGCTCACCATGTACGTATTCTGTTTGGTGTGTTGTTTGTTTATTTGTTTGTTTGTTTGTTTCCCCTGAGAAAGCCTCAGCTATTTCCTCAATAGCCAAAAGGGAGATGAAAGGGCTGAAAAATAATAAATAATATGAAGTGGTAGAGCAGACCTGAAGTCCACCTGTCAAGACATCATTCTCTCAAGTCTTTTGTTGGGCCAACCAATTAACCCCTGTGCTTACATATTCATTTCCTGAGCTTTAGATGACCAGCAAGAAATTTGAAAATGCTGCTTTTGCTTCTTTTTGGCATGGCAGGCATCCATCAGAGGTCTTCCCTACAGCATTCCTCCTGTCACAGGACAGACAGATGTGCTTCCATGAGGGATGCCTGGGAATAAAACCATAGGCTTTTACATGACATCATTTGAAGATTCAAATAGGGGTTTGGTGCAACTGCTGTCCAGCCCAGTGCAGTTGGTGACCCGGCCAGGTTCCCTGGGACAAGTGATCCATACAAGCCAGATCACTGCAGCGCCTGTGGGCTGTGCTCGCCGTTACCCGTTCCCTCTCTCCCTGGCTCCAGCGGTGGCCGGGCCCTGGGATGGGGACAAGGGCCGAGCGCTCCGCTTCATCCTGGTGGGCCGCGCTGCCCCTGCCCGGGCTGTGCCTGTCCCCGGGCGCTGGCCGGGAGCCGGCAGGTTTTCGCAGCCATCTAGGGTAAGGCTGGCTCCCGGCGGGCTCCCCCCGCAGCGCGGCGGCGGGGAAGGGAAGGCGGAAACCTTCCAGGCCCGGCCGGAGCGCGGTGGCGGCCGAACGGCAGCGGGGGCCATGCGGGGTCCCGGGGCTGCACCGCCCTCTCGGCGCTGGCTCCCAGCGGCGGCTCCTCTCGCCCCCTCTCGCCCCCAGACCCCTTCCCGCAGAACCCACCTGCTCCACGGCCCCTGCCGGGCTCTCTCCCCAGCCGGAGCGGGAGGCTGTTAGGACCGAAGCTGAGAACTGGAGAGCCAGACTTAAGCTGGAGGCAAGAAGAAGAAATATTGAGTGGGGAGGTTGGGTTTGGGCTGTCTGCTCCAGACATCCGTGCTGTTTAAATAACTGTCTGTGTAGAGACGCGCTACTTTATATTGCCCTCCAGCACACAGGCAGAGAACAGTGGTGCTTTCCTCTTGGCAAAGCTAAAGCTGCCATTCCAGATCCGCTGGGTCTTCCCCTGCTGGAAAAGGAGAACCACTTGTCAATATAAACGAAGATGCTGTTTTCCTTTGTGTTATGGCCAACAGCAAACTCACCATGACTATTCCTGGCCAAAAATATCATGAACATCCCTACCCTCACAGGGCAGAAGTGGATGGGGTCTCAGCACTTGCACTTCCAGCTGCCTGGGAGGCAGTGTGTGGGGGCTACAGGCTCTGGAAAGCACAGAGTACTTGGGAATTCAAAAGGGAGAACAACCTTGCCATGGCCACCAGCAAACTCAGCCATTCATGCTGCTAGAGATGTGAAATGCAGGTTTTTAAGCAGAAGGACTGCTGCACCTTGGGTTTCTATTGCCTGTGCACTGAAGGCCCAGGGCAGCAGCCCTCTGACCCCATGTATTCAGTGAGAGCAGTGCTGTAGGAGAGCTTGGCAGCTTTGGGGGTGTGGTGGGAGCCCCATCACAGGCAGAAGGGTTCTGGCCTTGGGGCTGACCCAGTGGAACCCACTCTCCCCTCACCCTGGTCAAGGGAGAGACTTGGAAAGAGGTTGTTGCAGCCGTGGCGCATGCCTAACACAGCTCCTCTATCACTGAATCACCAGCCTCATCTCATCTGTCCTACACAAGCCTTAGCCCAAAATGCACTGGATAGGAAACATCTGCTTTTCTTCCATTTGCAGGGATGAGTTTGAATCCATCTCTAGGAAAAGTGTCTGGGAAAGGCTACAGGTATGAAGCTCAGGCTCTCCAAAGCATATCCCCAGTGTCGTCTCCCCATCCCCAAACAGCAATGTGCTACCTCACAGGAGTCATATCTTCCAGATGAAGGAACCTTACAAAGACAGAGAGGCAGAGCAAAAAGCCTTGTTTTCCCTCAGTCCCATGGTGGCCCTGTGGCTGTTGTGTATCCTGATGCCTGACCACAGCATTTTTCCAGTCAGTCGAGGTCAGTTCTCCAGACAAGATGCTTGTTACCTTGGTCTCTTTCTCCATCTTAGCATGTTGGTGATATGCAGCCTGGTATGTCTTGCTTTTGACCCACAGCTCTAAGAAGATGACCCCAACCAGGCAACACTGCCTCAAAGTTGTTGGACAAGAAGTGAAGATATCTACATCTCAGAAGGGAAGTGATGATGAGAATGAGCCACAAGGTCAGTGTGCTGGCCTCTTTCTCATAATCGCTCATCTCTATCTTTATTTTTTTTTTTAATGACTTCACCTTGTAGGATATTTTTTACTGGAGTAATTCCTGTGACAATGGAGCTTGCAGGTATTTAGAAACAGAGTTACAGATGGGGCCAGCAGAAGGTCTCCCATGCTTGATGGCAGTGCCCAGAGCTCAGGGCAGAAAAAGGCATCATGGATTTTTCTCTCACAGAAATCATTGTGTAGGTTATATACGTTGTACCTGAAGTGTTATGGCTGGAGAAGCTGAGCTAATGAAGCACAAGCCTTGGAAAGGTTCCTTGTACTGTTGTGGTAAAGAGCCACAGGCACTCTCTACCCTTCCTCATAAGGGTTAGTTAAAAAGAACATCTTTCAGGTACTGTGTCAGCCAGTATTTTGAAAAGTAGTAATGAAAATAGAAGCCTGGGAAGAAAAAGAAAGTGGCCTGGTCTTATTGTAAGACTCAGCAGCTCTGGGGCTGAGGTGCGTCTGTGGCACTATCCTGTTCTTCTGAACACCCCTCTGACACCCGGGGTCTCTGGGACCCGCTGTTCACAGAGCTGCAGTCTGGCAGAGAGGAGTGGAAATGCCAAGATACTGAGACTTTGTGAAATATCCTAATTATTTCTTATGAGGCCCTGTTCCAGGTTCTCTGCTATCATAGCTGAATTTAGATGGTTCTCCAGATATCCCACAGGCTATAGCCCTAGATTATAATCTGTCTTTCTCTATAGCAACACCCACATAAAAGAAAAACCCTTGTGGCATTGTCTACCTGTCTGTTTATAAAGGCAGTTTATAAAGGCGGTTTATTCCTTTTCAAAAACCAAGTACTTTTTGAAGGGGAAAATGTGAAAAATTAAGAAGGCTGCCACTTTTGTAAAACGAATTGACAATATTTGTTTGTGACATATCTTTTCTACTGCAAATCATTACAACTACTAATAGGCACAGTTCTGTGTTTCCTAATGCTCATGGTCATCCCAGGTCCAGAGCCAGAAATACGGTCTCAGAGAAACAATTCTAGTTCTCCACTGACAGACCTCCACCCACAGCCGATGAAACGTATTTTAATCCCTCTTTCTTTCTTTCAGATCCAAGTGTACCTAAGTGCACCTAAAGTACCTCAAGTGCCTGGTATTCTGAAGAACAATGGAAACTGAAAACAAAAAAGTGTGAATATTTGACTATGAACCTAAGGGAGCTTACATGCAAATTACCCATTTGCAAACTGTGCCAAATTCAGCCCAATCTCCTCACAAACACAAACTTGGTTGATGAAGGGTTTTTGCTGGGAAGTTCTGGTTAAGGTCTGACCTGACAGCACCTCATTGGGGTGCTCAGGGATTCTTAGCAGATAAAATTGTGAAACAATTTCCATTGTAGGTCTGTGCATAGACTTTGTTCCACATACTCATAATTTCTGAAACATTCGGTTTTGGGATTAATCATGTTTCCAGGCTCTTTATTCAAGGATGATTTTCTGCTAAGGCAAAAAAGTAACCAAACATCCTCCTCCATCTCTCTGGATTCCTAAATCGCCATTCTTCGAATGACAGGCAATGCAAAAAGTACACAGCTGCCATGGTAGAAAATAAATGTAAATACTTCTCTATCATTTGACTCAAGAAAAGCTCCATTTTGGATTTTGAAAGGTACCCAGGTCTCGCTTGTGCTGAGTTCAGTTTAGCACCATTGCTTGCCTTGAGTGAAAGTGGACAATATATGAGTTTAAGGTTATTGGAATATCACTTTATAACATGCTTGAATAGCATCTGCTAATAGTAGAGCTGAGCGCAGTTCCCTGCGTGGTGGCATCTACATGCACATCCCCTCCAGCCAGGGGCTTAGGCTGGGGCTGTAGAGCTGCTGGAACAGGCTGTGTGGGTCTCCCTGAAACACATGAAAAAATCTCACTCCTCTCTGATCCTGATTTCCTTAAACCAGCAAACTAGCCACAAGTTACATTGCTTTACCTAAAAATAAAACGTGAATATCATGGGGTTGTCTGAAGACATCTCATCTTTTTGTGCCTGACACCTGAATTCCCTACAAGTGAAAAACGAAGTGGAAGGCACAAGGCTCCCTGTTTATTCCATGCTTTCAAGGTTTGTTGTCTCTGGACATTTGTCAGCACCCTGCAATTGCTGAGTTTCCTCTCCAGGGCCAGTTTCCTTGTTTGCTCAGACCTCTCAAATAGCTCCGGGGGGAGAAAGCCCAACCCGTTCTGCACGGCCACCACAGAGGAGAGGCGAGTCTCAGCCCAACTATGCAGGTTCTGCTGGGGCATGACCAAGGCTGACGGTGCTTGCACTTTTTTTGCGGTGCAGCGGTGGCACAACATCTTTGCCGATGCCAGCTGGCCTGGAACGAGTCCACTGACTCTTCTTATTTTGCAGCACGACCCATCTCAGCTCAGTTGCACCCCAGCCCTTGGGCTCTCTCTGGGAGTGACTCCCATCTGCATCATCGCTTTTGCACTCAAGTAACGAAAGCTTTCACAAGGGAAAAAAAAAAAACAAAAACCAAAACAGACTACACACAACAATAGTGGTAATTATGGAAAGAACAATTTAAAAAAAGAGAGAGGGAGAAAGAGAATCTGGGCCCAGTCCAAATTGTGTGTGCCCAATAGCAAAACCACCATTACCCTGAACAGGACTGAGTGCTGGCATCTTCCCAATTCCCAAATAAAGCTACAGAAGAGGCGCACCTTGAATCTACAGCAGCATTTTCTCTTGTACCTGCTTATCTGCTTTTTTCATTTATCTATGACTTAGCATTTATATTTACAAAATTCAGCTCATCCAACAGGTTTCTGGGAGCATAGCCACAGCGTACTGCATACATCTAGAACACCCTGAGAGAAGAAACCAGATCCAAGAGCTTCTTAAACATCAATAGACTTCATCTCTGCCAGAGCGTTGGTGGGAGAAATTAGAGATGGGTGCGAACGGCTGAAAAATTCCTGCCACCCTTCTCCAGCCTTGTTCAGCAGAAGTACCAGCCTCCTTGCAACAAACTTCTTCCTGACACCAGGTCTATTTCCTCTGGTCTCTGCCCACACAATCAGCCCAGAGACCCCCCAGCCCACCATGGCCTCTGCTGATGCAGATGAGTCAAAGCATGGACTGTGGCATCCCCTGAGTACAGCCCCACACTGCATGTGGTAGCACGCTCTCACGTTTGCACCATCCCTTTTATTAAGCACAAGATGACATTCAGACCAGACGGATCTCAGTGTAGATCTCTATTTTCAGATAAGCCTGGGATGGATGCCCTGAAGATGGAAGGTGTCTTCTACCACCTCCCCTGGAAGAGCAGAGGCAGCATTCACTCTACACTTGGTCCTGTTGAGAAAAATTCAGGTCTTTCATTTTAATCTCCAGCTACAGACATGTCTCTCGCTCATTCCAGCTCCAACGGGGAGGCTTGGAAAGAGCTGCCACTGCAGGGTGTTGCCCTTAGGGACGACGGGCACATGCCTGGGCCACCAGCCGGGCGGGAGGAACTGGCTGAGCCGCAGGGCTGGAGGGTTGGCTGGTGGGCAGCTCTGCACCAGGGGAGGCCCTGGGTGCTTCCACATGCTTTGCTTAAAAACAAAACCAGAAAACCACATCAAGTCCTGGGCTTATAATGTAAAAAGGTATTAGGAGTTTGAATCTCAATCTGGTTTAACGTCTGTGAAAGTTCAAGACAATTTTTTCCGTAGGACTCCGTCATTCTTGAGTACCATCAGATAATCCAGGTTGGAAAGGACATCCATAGGACATCTGGTCTAACTGCTGTCTCAGAGCAGGGCCAGTTTTGTTCAGGTTAGTCCAAAAAAGCATGCTTCCACTAACACTTTCTTATTCATCCTATCTGCTGGCTTGAGAGACTGGATTGTGTTTTTACCACATTTTAGTCACACTAGCAATCTGGAAAGCATTGCAGCTCTGCCCAGCTAAAGAGTCAGGTTCTGGGATTTTTTCCTCTTGTTTACATAAAAATGGCAACTGGTAAGAGCCCAAACTGTCCTCAGCTTCACAAGAACAATGGCCATTGTTCTGGAAAAAAGCAAGTCAGGCTGAGCCCCATTATGCTACTTCTAGTGGCCACATTATCTTTGATAAAAATAATTCAAGGCTATTCTTCAAAAAACATGCTCTGAGGTCCTCATGAAGGACAAGGTCTTCTGATAAAAAAACGTGTCTGAAAGCCAGTATCTGCCATAGTACGGCCTCATAGCACCACAACTAAAATAGTACTGGTGACCTCTTCTTGTGGTACCTGGGTTTTGCCTTGGAGATCTCCTAGCCAGAGTGTGCTGGGTTTGTGCTGCCCAGAGACCGGGTGAGCTTGTGCTCCTTCCCTCACAGCCCTCTGGTTTCAACAGGAGCCCTGTGCCTCATAACCGCATTTGCTGGAGTCCATGGACCGGGTGAGGGAAGATGTGACGTCTGGCTTTCCATCGTGCAGTTCTGGGTAGAGTAAGCAGCATTTTGGCCAAGCACTGAGACCAGGTAAGAGGAAACACGTGGAGAAGGAGAGGCTGTAAAGAACCAGAGAAAGGGAAGGAGGAAGGACGTACCAGAGCCATCAGGTCATGTGCTCCTAATGGGAAACTTAGCGGTGTTTGGGTCTGTCTGGTTTTAGGAACCAAGTCCTGCCTCCTCCATGGAAACTTATGACTATGTGGAAAACATCTGCTCTCTTTGAAAGGAAGTTTCTTGCCCTCAGCGTCGTAAGTAAGATCTGAGTCTCTCCCCTGAACACCCAAAAAGTGAACATCATCTGCTGCCGATGTGTGACTGATGGCAGATCAGGCGGGGAAAGGGGCTGGTGGCAGGTGGGGCTGCCCAATGCCCCTGTCCCACACCGTGGGAGGGGTGATCCAGGAGATACGCAGAAAGAGTGGTGTGAGGGGAAGATCAACCAGGGAGCACACGGAGAGGCAGTGTCTATAGCGACATGTTGAGAGAAGCTAAGGACCACACAGGCTTCTCGCAACTGTGCAAGATGTTTCTAGCCAGGCTTTGAAAAGGGTATGGAGGAAATAGCTGGAATTTAACACTTGGTGTGCCTATGTTCGATACCAAGAAGTAGCATTTTCTTGTTTGCTTGTGAAGGAAACAAGCCATCTTAAAACAAATGTTTAAATGATTGAAAAATCTCTTCCAGGTGAAGTTTGTGGGTGTCTAGTAAGAGGCAAATGAGGCATTTTGATATTGCAGTGTCTTTCCCACTGTATTTTAAGAGGCATAGAAGCTGCTACTTCCAGGAAAAATTGCCTGAGGGAAGTGACAAATAACTGATAGATTGGAAGGCTTATGTCAAAATCCTCCTTCGCTTTCTCTCCATTCAGTCTCAAAGAGAGGTCAAAAATAGGGCTGGCACACTTTGAGGGTCCCTAAAGACTTTGGATTTTGTCACTTTGCCCTACAGTCAGCAGATTCAAGATTCCAGTCAAGTGTTTCTAAAATAGATGTTGTATTGATGTCAATACAATCCTCCAAAGCACAAAATAGGACACACTCGAGCAAGCAGGCAGGTTTCCAAACTGTCTGGCCTCTTTACATCATTTCCTCCTCATAACTCATCCTGCGTGTTGTACCTCTGACTTGCACATCTTCGGCTTCCTTTAGATAACAGAGAAATTCTTCTTGTGTCACGTGAACTTCTTCAGTTTTATCACCAATCTCTCAGATAAGGGGCTCACACAAAGCCATCCTTGCCGTGCTCACATTCCAGTCTTCTGACAGCAGGACGTGGAGCTTTCCCACCTTATAAGGATGACTTTCACTGCTCATGCAAATGGTGCTGCAACTGCTTTAAAAGATTTCTCAGCCTGAGTATTGCAGAGGGAAATGCACTGGGTACCTGCTCTTCTGGATTAGCCAGCCCCTGGCATTCCTGGGACGCTGGTTTTTGTGCCTGAGCAAAAAGCATTTGGGAGGCTATATTGTATACTTTTATTTTTTTATTGACAGAATTTTGTCCCTCCCCTAGCCTATGCCAGTGCTGGCTGCAGTTAATGCAGCAAGTCAGAAAATTTCTGCAGGGCATCAGAAATTAGTTTCTTAGACGGGAATTTGCTTTCCCCAAAGTCTGCCCTCCCAGCTGATGGTTGAACTCCAGGCTCTGAATGTGTGTCTGCTGCTACTGCTGCCTGAAAAAAAAATCAAGCTGATGTGCTTTGATCTAGAAGAACCCCAAAGCATTCCTTTTTTTACTACGTATGAGGAAAAATTGGAATGTAAATGTATTAACAAAATAAGCATTGGCATATAAAATGAAGAAGAGAAACCAGATGCTCTGTCTCCCTCTTTATGCAAAGCAAGAAGTAAGTGTCCCAAGAAACACTGAATGGTCCCTGTTGTTGGCAGACCAAGCTGCCTGTTCAGAATTTTATGCAATAAAATGGACACATTAAAATAAAGTGAACATGCAGTTCAGCTGTGCAGCCTTTTAATTCATTTCATTTTTGCTTTGTTTCCAGTTTTCAGGTTAGAAGTCCTTGCTTCACTCATAGAAAAAAATATCTGTTTTGGAAACCAAGGACTGGGAAGGATGGGAAAGGCTCCCTTTTGGCAGCTTATTTGAACACCCGGGCTGCAACGATGAGTGATGCACTATAGACCATTTCATCACGGGCCATGCTGTTCTCATGAGGCTTTCTGTTTCTCACAAGCCTCCCTGCTCATGGCAAGGGGAGCTCAAGGGCTGAGCCCTGGAGGACGTCAGGCTCCTCTTCCGCTGCTGGATGGACACCAGGCTGCGCAGCGTGATCCTGTGAGAGCTCAGCCGGTCCCTCCTTTCCTCCTCCTCTCTGTGTCTTCCTTCCAGACTCACCTGTGTGAGATTTCTCGGTAGGGCAGGTGAGGAAGAGACAAGGACAGAGGTGGGGGGTTACACCGAGCTGTGGGGAGGCAGGAGAGTCACCCCTGAGTGGCAGCAAGGGAGGACTGGAGACACTGGAGGCTACTGTCCGACTCCAACAGCTTCAGCTAAGACTAACGCCAGGAGACAAGTAGGTTATTTTTAATTAAATCAACAACAGAGAAGCACCCGTGGTATTGTTCTTGAATGGGAACTATTTAAAGAAATAAAGCATTTCCATGGAAACAGGGAGCTTTGCCAGAGCAAGACAGGAAATGAAGTTCAGTGAGAGATACCAAGGAATTTTCAGCCATGATAATAGCAGTAACTGCTTATTTTGTGGTTGCACCTTTGGGCCAGAGGACCTCGAGTCACCTTCCTGAGCCCATGGAACATGAGGGAGTCAGTCAACCCAGGTGCTTGTGGTGGGATGCAGCACCTCTACAAGGTTACACACCAGCACCATATATGCCTGAGGTGGGACGTGAGGAAGAACAGAGCCTGCGGCAGAGCCTGCAAAGGGTTTTGGGAAGTAAAATTAACTACAGAAGGATTAGACCAAAATGAATTCAGAGGGCTTGAAAGCCTTGAAACATGTTATCAGCCTGGCTGCTTCTCTAAGTCCTGATTAGAGCTGAAGGCCTGTTCTTTATCTTGAAGTCCTAAGAGGCAAGGACAAGAGCTTAGCTGAAAGGCAACAATCCCTTCACCCCATTCAGGAGTACCTTACATCCCCTATACTCATCCTACTGCTATAGGAAAGATATGGACACCCCACTCTTGGCTGTTGTAATTGCTCATCAAAAATAAGTCTCCTACTTGGATAGGTTGGCTTATCCAGCTATCGCAAACCTATCAGCACTGAGCCTTCCTCCCTGCTTTGTCGGAGAGGATGACTCCTAGGTAGATCTTTTCATTCAACACAATTTTGTCCTTTTCTGGGCCATTTCTGTGATGGGGAGTCCAACCTGAGCAGCTTTCATCTCCTCTACTGCACTTGAAGCCAAGCAGGATATATGGGCAGCTGCTCTGTGTTGTTCTTTGTTGGGTGCTTCTTCAATGCAATTCTAACCATGATCCAGTGTGCAGGCAGAACCAAAGTTGAAAGCATAGAAAACCCAGGAAAAAAAAATCCAATTGCACAAAACAAGCTGGAGAAGTGATAGCAGCAGTACTCTAGGCAACGATATGGTGGCAAGAAGGCTTAGGGAAGGCTGAAGGAACAGCACCCCCATCGCAAGAGAAACCATTAGCCCCCATCCTCACCTTAGATCAAGTGCATTACTTATCTGGCCTCCTCGCCACTTATCTCAGTATTTCAGTTTGTGACAAGTAACTCCATCACTCCTGCACGAAAGCCAGTCTGCGGTGAGGGCGCTGGCGACCTCGGAAGCGATCTCCTGTGAAGCAGCAGTCATCTGCCTGCGACTCAGCCTCAGGGCTTGGTGTCATGAACATGTGTCTGTAGGCACTTTGAAATCCACCCTGAGCAGCAGCTCTTGGGTGTGATGGAAAAACGTTCTCTGTGGTCAACATTTTAATGGGAGCCAATGCCAGCTGCAGACCCCAGGATTAGTCCTCAGTAGATCAGTCCTCCAGGTGGACTGAAGCGGAACTGGGGAATCTGCTGCATCTGAGGAGCAGCCGGTGTGTCAGATGCCTACATGCAAGGGGGGTCCTCGACTTCAGCGACCTCATAATGAATCTCCCCTCCTTTCCTGGGAGCAGCAGCTCCACCAACACCGCAGAGACACACCGGTCCTGGGGAACTGCACTCACCAGACCCAAGCCAAGAAGGCAGCAGACCAGACGGAGGCTAATATTGCTCTTCCCAGAGGTTCAGTAGGTCACTGCTTCATCCTGTGAGCAACTCCAAATTTCAGGGCAGTGAGAGAATTGTTTATATTGGCTACTTGTATGAATGCTGGAAAAAAAAAAAAGGGTATTATGGGACTTCTGTTCTTTAATTCCAAAAAGAAATCAAACATGTCTAGACTGTTGCATGCATGTGGCTTTCTTCCAGGCTTCTCCCACCTGGAGCAATAAGCAGGCTGGAAACTCTCCACAAAAGAGTTTTCAACACCCATTTAAAAACGCTCTCACTCCATGCACACTGGCCAGTACCGCCCGGCCAAATCCTGTTCGAAGGCAATGTCAGATAGGGAAGGTGCTTTTGGGCGCGGGTTGCAGAAAGCCTTGGTGGTTTCGTTGCTCCCTTTCCACAGAGGGAGGCTGGGGAGCCGGCTGGCAGCTCGCCCAGGGCCGGGGCACAGGCAGCGCACAGGGACGTGGCCGCCTGCTCTCCTGCAGAGGGGCTGCGAGAGCAGCACACACACCCCCCCACGGCAGCACACGCTGCCCCCCCAGCCACGGGTCCGTCCCCAGGGACTCACCCCTGCCTCAGACCATGGGAAACAGAGCTGCAGTTCAGGCGTGGGGGGGGTTGTTGTCGTTGTTACCTGGTGAACTTTGAATTGCTGCTGACAAGAGATGTCGGAGCTAGTTGTGAAGAAGACATTTTCCCTGTATCTAGGAAACCGCCCCAGTTCAGGCTTCATTCACATCAGCTCACCGAGGAGCCGTGATGGCAGAGGTGGGGAAGGACCAGCAGCCAGGGAACTGGTGTCCTGTCCTGGCAGCCTCTCCAGTCCATCCTCTTCGGTAAGAGTTCGAGACTTGGGTAAGTCTGAAAGCTGGGGAGATAGGAGTGTTGTGGGAAACAAGCAGCAGAAGGGACGAGGGAATTGCCGTGCTGATTGAAGCCTGAGGACTACCTCATCTGGCAGCAGCCCCAGCAAGGCGGCTCAGGGGGAAGAGGAGAACCACGTGTTCAGGCAGACATGAGACTGTCACGTAACGTAAGTCAGTCCTGACCTCATAGAAGGTTTCCTGCATCTCATAAGAGTGTAGCTCAATCTACCACGACCTATGTTGTGTTCAGTCTTCTTGCCAAGGTTATCAATCCCAGACTTTTCATTGTTGCCTCCCATATTGAAGGCAAGACCCTTCTTAGCCCAGCACTGTAGACATTTGTCCAGCAGAGGCTGAGGTGAGACACCAAAGTACCTGCATAACCAGTCAGAGATGGGAACAGCCATAGGAGCTGGCTCTGGAAAGCCCCAAGACCCCTTTCTCTCCCTTTTCTTAGCAGATTTACAGAGCTACCTTTAACTGGTTTCCCTGCATGTCCTCACTCACAAAGCTTTGAGGCTTTGCCATCATCACCATCATCCAGCCTTTCCAGAGGACATGGTTAGAGTGTTTAGCCCGACGCGGAGAAGAGGGCTAGGGAAACAGGCAGTGGCCTTCACACTTCTCTCGTCCGAAAATGTCCAGATCATGTAACTTTCTGGACATGATGCCAAAGACAAATATTTGAGAGAGGTTTTGAGAGACCTGCTCCCGCAATGGTGAAGAGCTTCTGAACTCAGACAGCAAGTTTGGTCCCTGTTTGAAATGTTGCTTAGCGCTGACGGAATTTTACTACACCGCAGTGGGGTGTAAGTAAGTCTAGATCACCAGGTGGGAATCCTTCTAAAGCTGTAAAACTGGAAATAAACAGAGAGCTGGGGTCAGACTAGGTCAGTTCCCCAGGGCTGGGGACTACAAAATAAGAGCCCCCTGCTGGGGAAGGGGGTGCTGAGCCCATCTGCTGGCAGCGTGCCCTGCCTGACCCCATGGGGAGCTGGGGTTGGTCTGCAGAGCAGAGGGCCCGGGCCCTGCAGGTAGGTTGGGCAGCCCTAGTCCTGCACATACACTTTACAGAATCACAGAATCATAGAACCGTTTTGGTTGGAAGAGACCCCCAACATTATCAAGTCCAGCCACTAACATAACGCTGTCACTAAAACACGTCCCTAAGAACCTCATCTACATGTATTTTAAACACCTCCAGGAATTAATTATGGACCTGCTAGCAGGTTTTCACAAGGAATGAAGGTAGATGAGGTCTCTATTTGCTGGGTTTTGGATCTCTGTTCTTGACTGCATCCACTTCAGACAGGTGAGGAGATGGGCTTGGACCATGCCCATGTTCTGTGTGCAGGGTCCACCTCCATGAGACAAGGACCACCCCTGCCTGCTTTGACACAAACCCTGTTTTAATGTCCCCAGGCTCAACCCTTGGCCAGCAAGGTTTTATTTCCCAAGAGAGTCTGTGTGCTCCAACCTGAGCGCAGAGCCCTCCACCCCTCGGCTGGCTGCGGTGGGTGCTGTGGGACGCGGGCTGCAAAGCGCCTGGGATGAGAGGGGCTGCCCGCACACGGGTCAGCACCTGCCCAAACGCTGACACAGGGGGCAGGAACAAGAGCCGCTGCTGCCCACCTGCCAAGGGAAGGAAGGGACCATCACCGCTCACCCAGCATCATGCAGGGCTGGTGTGACACACGCTGGCTCTACTTCTGCCACCGATCTGCCATGCTGCTGGTCTGCATCCTCCCACCCTTTAACTACTGGAGCTGCTTAAAAGCACAAGCGGCCGCCTTTCTGCAGGCCCCAGCCAGGCCCCTGTGGTGGAGGAGCCAGGAGCCACCCTCCCCAGCTACCCGTGACCGCAGTGGTCCAAGAGCTGCCCTGCCACAGGTCCCTGCTGCTCTGGGGGTGCCGCCTGCCCCCAGGGCCAGCGTCTTCCTAAACACCAGGCGAGGCTGGCCAGGGCAGGAGGAAAGGGAGCCCTTTCTCCCCCATGGGCTGCTCATGCCTGAGCTTTTCCTTCTACAGCAGGGCCAGCTCCCTGCTGGGACAGAGACCGACCCAGTTTAGCAGCAACGGGGATCTCTGACACAGGAGGAAGACACAGGCTGCAGACGGGCTGTGCGGGAGCAGACGTTTTCCATCTGGTGGAGCCGACAGCTCTTAGGCGGATGGATAACACTGTGGTTACACAGGCACGCTATGTCCAATCAGCTAGTCATATATAATTCAAGATGTATGTGGTGACATGCTTCAAGCCCTACAGAAGAATCTGAGATATGTACGCGATTACCAAGTACTTACTTATCCTAGCCCATTCCCTCGGGGGGTCCTCGTGCTCAGCACCAGTCACATCCCTCCATCCAGCATCGCCCCTCCACCACGGTGATTTTCCACAGCTAGGAACAACCTGGACAGAACAAGGCAAGGAGCAGGTAATTATCATCATAATCTCAAAATGATTTCTTTGGGAAGCTGAGTAATTTAATCAGATACTTCTGTCTTCATCTACCAACTACCCAGGGCCAAGCACACTGCTTTCTTCACCAGCAGGACATTGTCTTGTTAACATTACATGAGTTATAAAAGGATGATGAGTGATACCTATAATTTTATTCCATTTCCTGCATGGGAAAAAAATAATTAGATTTAGTTAAGAAACAAAGAACAACTGAGATAGATATTATTCATCACTGAGTGCTCCACTGGGAAAAGTTACAGAGCTAAGGAGAGAAAGACGGGCCCCAGAGTCAGCTCTTTGAGTTTAAAGTAATAAAATTTCTCCAGGAACATCCATAGATCTCTCACTAATGCTAATTCAGCCTCTTCCTCTGTTTATGCAATGATGAATTCTCTGACTGATTAAATCAGCTCCCCCCATCATACTTTTCATGAGAAGGGAACTTAAATCAGTTTGATTTGCTGAAGGTAGTGAAGTACCACCTTAAACACAATCCAAGTTTTTGGAGAAAAATCCTCGCTTTGCACAGATGAACTGATAACAAAGGACTGTTCAGTGAATCAGGTTACTATATCTCAAAGGGCTTGAATACTACTGTGCAAGTACAACACAGAAGAGATTCTGCAGTAAAAATATCTATACATCCCACCCTTCCTCAGCCTGTCACCATATAGAACTGGATGCCTCCATGGGTTATTCTCCAAAGAGCTGAGCTGACAGATTTGAAAACATCAGTTAAATATTGCACTAACAAGGAACGGCACGGTCTCAGTGCAGTGCTCCAAGGGGGCCCCCAGAGACAGGATTCGATGATAAGATCCAGTTTGCAATATTATCCCTCTCTTTCCCATCTCCCCGTCTGGCCATCACCTAGCGCTGGTGAAGCTCCCATTGCCCGCGGCAGGGTGCTGCCAGCATGGCTGGCTCCGGCTGCCCCCTCGGCAGAGCGCGGGCTGAGCAGCTCAAAGGGTGGGGGAACAGCGGGAAAAAACTGCGGAAGAGGAGAGGCATAACCTGCCTTAGTGAGAAAATGGGCTGAAAGGGGCTGTTGTCTTTGTAATGCAAGGCAAACACGGCTTTCTTATTCACCCGAGAAGCATCCAACAGGACCAGCCAGCCGCAATGCCTTAGGAATGGCTCATGGGGGTTCGACGTGGCTTCTGCTGGATTCATGCAGCCTTTTTACCTGAAGTGACATGTGAAATGCTTTTTCAGAAGTTCCTCTCTCTGCTTGCCTCACCAGTACCTCAGGCAGGTGCAGGTTCACCTCTGCAGAGCATTATGCATCGCACCATTAACTCACAGCAGGAAATAGGGTTGTTTAATACAAGATTTACAGGGACGAACGTCTGTACTGCTAACGCCTCTGTGGTACAGCCGCAGAAGAGTCAGCATCACAGAGCCACCCAGCCACAGCGCTGCAAGAAACTCTTCCCTTTGTGAGAAACCCCCAGGTTTGACTTGTGTCACAGCAGACAAGGCGATCGGCAGCACGCCAATTAGACAGACAAATCACTGAAACTGCTCAGAGTCCGGTTTCATCTGATTATCCCAAAAGAGGTTAGGAAAAGGTAACATCAAGTCGCTTGTTTTGTACCCCCAAGTCATAAAAATTCCTGGTTTTCTGGCTCTATCCTTCCAACACCCAAGTCCCTAAAGTCTGTGTTTCCCCTTCCCATGCTTATTCCAGCCATGACGTGATATCTGTATTTTATGTCTCCCACTTCCCACACCAGCTTGTCCCCAGCCCCACACCACTTTGCTAAGGGGAGGAGATCCCTGTGGGCTGTCTGCACAGTGAGGCAGGTGCACTTGTCCCCCCAAAGTCGGAAGATGGGGTGAAGTGAGGCATAGTGTTCCCATATCCAGCTCCCAGCAGCTGGGGCCGTCTCAGGACTCGCACATTTCCTCTCACAGATGCCTGTTAAAAAGCCAGCGCAAGTGGTAGGTGAGAGCAAAGAGAAAAAGCCTTGTGATTTATCTTTCGTCTAACAGCTATTCTTTTGTCGAGAAATAGGCCCAGGTTTGGCCTAAATGAGCACTTGTCTGGTCCCTGATTAACAAGCAACATCCAGGTTCTTCAGCATCAAAGATGCTTTCTTTTGCCTGCATCAGCCCTATTTTCCCTTCGTTGGTCCTGCCCAACTTATCGGGAGGCTGCTCCCACTTGTGCTGCCTCGAGAGTCACCGCCACATCGTACAAATCAGCTATTTAATCTTCGACAGGCCAAGCCTTCCAAATATAGGATCCTTTTATTAGGTCCAGGATGTAAAGGATCAGGGCTCCTGCACCCTGTGAGACAGCTTGCAAGCACAGTAGTAAAGCTTTTCCATATGCTTCAGTTTAGCGTGTGAGGACGGCTCTGCTCCCATTGCTGCAAACAGGCAGCAGCTTCGGCGTTTCACCAATGCTGCCAGAGCAAGCAAGTTTAAACAATGTGTGTGCGTAAATGTATAGCTATACATCTTCATAAAATATAAACATACGCAGGCAAATGAAAACGAACTGAGTCACTTGAATATGTATAACTTTTTTTTCACTTTTTCCTTCCCTGAGGAGGGCTGAGGGCTTGTGAGCAAGGACAGCAAGGGTCAGCAAGGTCACAAGCATCCAGCCCCACGCCCCGGCAGTGACCTGAAACCTGGCCTGGATGGAGGGCGAAGGCCCCACCTGGGCAGCCTTGTGAGATATAATGGGATCTACGTGCAGTGCTGGCCGTCATCTGAAGGTCAGAACTAGCAAGACCAAACCTTTGCAAGGCTGAGCCTGGCTTCTGATGGCACCTCTGGGTCTTCAGCGCTGGTTCACAGCCCCAGTGCCATTTCCTCAGGTGATGCTCTTGGGTTGTTAAGCATCTAAGTGCTATGTAGAAATGCCTAAGTCTTTCGCTCAGTTCCCATATGGACCCATGGGTGCCAAGATGGTCTGGGGTGCTCCAGGCAATAGAGCCTGATCCAGGGTGGGCTGCTGGGCACGACAGGCTGAAAAGCCCCATCCTTCTCACTGCGTACCTTTTCTGCGGCAATACAGGCTGCCAAGGACATAGTTACGCTTGTGTGTGTTGCTAAATTATTAATAAAGGTATCAGTAATAAAGATATCAGAAATAAAGATATCAGAAGCCAATTCAGGCCCTGCTGTCAACTAAAAGAGTCTCTAGTGATTCCATGCTTGGGGTTAATGTTGGAAACCTACCTCTAAGCCAACACTGAACACACTGAATGTACGTTGTTCTGATTTAGTAGACAATGCTTGGACCTTTCAGCAATAAAAGCACCTCTCCAGAGGCATTATGGCAACTTCTATATTTATCAACTGAACTTGAAGTCTCATAGAATACACTTAGCTCAACACAGGCCATTTTCTATGCAATTCTCTATCAGTTTACACTATTAACTAGCCACAACGATATTTTCTTGGTTCTTTTTTAGCTCGTCCCACATCAAGCCTCCCATCGTTCTGGCAGCGCTGAAAGCAAGCCGACAGGACTGGAATGAGGTCATTCCCAGTCCCCTAGATATCCCCTAAACTCCAAGCCTTATTAACAAAACCCCTACTGCATTAGCAGTTCAGAGACATCTCTGTGTGCTTAGTTGAAAAATCCTGACTGCAAATTCTCTGCTGCTCACCGGTGTTCCTGCGGCGGGGGCATCTCACCCAGGGGTGCTGCCCACCCCCTGGCACTGCTGCCCACCCTCTATTACTGCAAACAAACTGCACTTTCAGCTAATCCTGGGCAAACAGGTTCCTTCTGATCTGGATTTAATTGAACACTCCTTTTGGCCCTTTATTCATTTTTTTTTTTCCCCTTAGGACCTATGTTTCTCTCATACCTTAGCCACATTTCCTCATTTCTAATTCATATTTACTGCAGTGAACTTCCCCTTCTCACGGTTCGCCAATTATAAACACGTACTTTATTACTGCATTTACTGTCCCTGAACCTAAGCTCATTTGCAAACCACCACCAACCAGCTCTCTTGGTGTGGCTTTTGGACTTTCAAGGAAAACGTCCTACAACTGTTTTAAGTCAGGGCTGGAGGGAAAGAAGCCACAGCTACGTTATATCGTGCTACTGGCAGCAACGAAGTGGGGTTTTCACATCCCAGAATGAAAAGCAAGAGCATCATATCAAACGGTATCAGTGAGAGAGGGAAATGGAGTCCTAGTGACTCCTTTCCCCTCCCTCCCCAGTAAATCACCCCTCAATGGGGCAACACCCCACTTCCCACTGATGGTGGGAGGCAGAGCACCCCCCTTCCAGCCTGGCTCCCACCAAACGCTCCTGCTGCTCCTCCTGGGGTTTTCACAGAGTCACAGAAAGCAGCTTCATGCTAACAGATCTCAGCTGCTCACGAAACCATTTTTTATTTCCAGCTGCCCACAGATGAAATCCTTTCTTTTAGGCAGCACAACTGCTGTACAGTAAGATCACTTGAGGATTTCATTAGTTTAAACTTCACAAATGTAATCAGCTCAGCAATACACTCACTTTAAGTTCTGTAATAATGTTAATCTGGCAAGAGTAAGACTAAAGTAGATTTGCCCTTGGGCTGGAAACAAGTACTGACTTTGGAAACTACAAGACAAAATTGTAGAAACATCAAAGGCATTTTAGGTCCAGCAGCAGGAGACCTCAAGATGTGTCGCTCAGACTGAAACCTTCCAATGTCTGTGCAGATTTTCAACTTAAGAGCGTAGTGAAGTGATTAATGAGCCATTACTCCTGCTGTCTGCTGCAATTTGTGTATCTCTAGCAGGGCGATCTGCTGTCCCAACATGTTCATTAACTGCTGGGAAGCTGGGCCACGGAAGATCTGTATCTTTTACATCTATATCATTAGTGGAAGGAATGAGAAAATACGCCCTTCCTGGCCAAATACACGGGAGATGAAAGGTGAAGAGCCCTCGTGTTGGGTGACAAAATGCAAACGTTTTGACTTTGAAAGTATGCGAAAGTAGATAAAAATCTCCATCTAAGGCTTCAAATCGCTCCCACTGCTGCTCAGACAGATCACTCCAGTCGGTCAGCCATTTAGGAATTCAAAACATTGCTACAGACTTTCCCAGCTTAAAAATAAGTCTTCCACATCATCAGAAACATGTATGAGCTAAAAAAAGCTTCTTTATGGAAAGGCTAGAGGTCTGCCCCATAGGACATAATGAATCAATTCCCAGCTCTCGCGTTGTGTTACACGGACGCACAGGACGGCTGCTGCTGTCACCTCTGCAGGTAAGTGCATCGCACGGCTCAGCCGGCCTGTGGGGAAGGCAAACCTGGGGGATACAGAGAGTTTAGAGAGGGCTTATAAACAGCTCGAAGCACGTACTTCCTTACTTTCCAAGCCTGTTAAAGCCCAGATCATCTTTTCTTTCTCTCCCTCCATAGCTTAGATGGGTGGGAAGCAGGCTTTCCTCGTGCTTCGGAGAAAAATGTGTTTGAGAATATAATCCAAGTCAGGAAGTGCCAGATCGGCTGTAATATACTGGAAATGTCACTGAAGCAAAGAGCATGGCGACAGCCTGAACTGGAGGCAGCTTCATTTTTACTTTCTGGGCACCAAACACAGCAAGTGTGTCTAGATCCCAGAGGGAAGAACAGGGTACGGGGCTCCTTGAGGAGATGTAGAAACCTCAGGAAGGGAAAAGTGAGTTAGAAGAGACTCTTTCCTTAGAGTTCTCTGTTCCTCCTGCAAGGATGCTTTAGTTTTCTTTAACCATTTCAACAGCCTGCATAAAGATCACCCTGAAATGAAGCCCCACAACTTCCCTTCCTCCGCGACCCACGCTTGCCCAGGCCCAGCTGTGAGAAGTCACTTCTGTTAACACGCTGCTTGGGCTTGCAGGAGCCAGGCTTAGAAGCAGGCGATGGACTTCTATTCAGACCCTAATTGGTATTTAGGCTGTGGAGGTTTTTCTGTTTGCTTGTTTTAAATACATTGGAACTCCCTTGCCCTTCCCTGACAGAATTTAGTTCTGAAGCTCATGCTGTTTCTCCTTCTGCCATACATCCACATTTTAAAGAGTTCAAAAATGTATCTCGAGTATTTAACATTAAATGCTGCGCTAGAGCCAAAGCTCTTTGAAAACATGAATCAGGCTTTCCCTGAAGCAAGTTTTGTTTCAGAGAAGCAGAACTTGACCCTTTTAGTCTTTGTTCTGGAAGCAGGACACTTACACACAAGAATTTCCCAAAGAACATACAGTGTGAACATTTTGAAGTGACCAGAATGCAAACCCTGTAAGTACGTAGCAGCTGGTGGTTTCAGATGCTAATGCTGCCATAAGCAACCATGGTTTGTGAAGTTAAATGCTGCAGGCCACTGCTCATAGCAACGTGGTTCCAGGGGCAGATTCTACCTAGAAACGAGCAACTCCCATAGCATCTGATCATGAAAGTACTAGGTGTATGTCCAGAGGCACTGTCTGGCTGCGAACGATCTGGACCCCATCAAAAGTTCAAATTCAGGCATTGTTTTGCCTATTTGTAGGAACATACAAAATGTTTTTACTCCTTCACACCACCTATTTCCAAAGAGCCACTGTGCAAATGGCAGCTTCAGCAAAGGGGCGACTCTGATCATCTCTAACAGCAACAACAAAGCCAAGCTACATCTGTGCAGCAGCTCCTGTGCCATGTAGGTGTTGGCCAATACTTGAGACTAGAACTGAACAGAAAAATATTCATGAGACAGAAAAGCTGAGCCTGCCAGCCATGGCCCAGAACAAACAGCTCACTGGCTTGGGCATTCATTTAGAAAGGATGGTGTTAAACGTCTACAGGGAAATAATATGAAAAAAATAATACACACTGTGCTCAATTTGGAAAGGACAATTCTCCCATGTTCAAGAAAACCAGGATGCACACAAGGTTGGGCCAGCATCTCCCTCTTGCTCTCTGGACCAAAGAAGATCACATGAGGTGGAGAAGGGAGAAAGAGAATCCTCTGGCCTTTTCTTAGCGAACTATAAACCAACAGAGAGGGGCTCAAGGTCTAGCTCCAATATTTGGGGAACTGGCTCCATTTCCTTTCCCCTTTGCATTTCAGACAAAAGAACAAAGCCCACTCCTGAATAATGCAATAGGCTGACGCTCAGGTTGCTTGGGACGCTCCAGTGAAAGGCGGGAGACCCAAGTCCTTGACCTGAGTCAGGCAGAGTACAAACATCAAATTCAGATTATTTCCCACGACAACACACTGACAAATCTTTTGAGATTTCACTGCTTTTGACCTGCACAACCACTGAAGAAAAGTTTGACAAACATAGCACCTGCCACAACCTCTTAAGTTTCTTTGTTGGGTCGTAACCTCCCTAAAGAATTGCCATTTTCTCAGTGGATGTTTGAAACAGTTCTTGTTCATGCTGGTACAGCATTAGCTGGGATAATTAGGGCACCCCGACACAGCTGCAGGAGCACGCTGTGTTTTATAAATTATGTGCTAAAATAAGCTTATTTTAAAAATTCCTGAAGACCTACGTGCATACGCACACAGTAATTCAGTTGTTGCAGCTATTTGCGTTGCTCCTTGCTACTTCACGGAGCCTGCAGCAGAGCACTGAGCTTCCCAGGCTCGGCACAGACACCTGGAGAATCCGAGTGGGTGAAAATAAGAGAAAGCATCAGGTGTAAAGGGTCCCCCTCTCCACAGCACTGACTGTAAAAAGAGATGAAAGCTCACTAACATGGAGCATTTTAACTCAATGAAGGAATAACAAAGATCCTGCCTTGCTCTTGTCCACTAACAGCAAAGTAAATTGTAACTGCAAATGAAAGCATCTAAGGCCGTAGTAATATCAAGCCACATCAGTTTCTGACGGCTGCAGGAAGAGATGTCTGTCAGTTCACTAGGATGTGACAATGCAGGAAAGTACAAGGCCTGAGAAGCAGGAAAGTGCAAGACCTGAGAAGCAGACGTAGCTGCGTTTATTCCCTTGAAATTTCACTTCAGGAAGAGTGGTTCTCCAGCTACCAGATGACATGGCTTTATAAACAGAAATCAGGTCCAGGTTTCAATCACTAAGAGATTGGTTCTATTACGACACTTAGGGGAAAAAAAAATCCACTGCAATTTTTTGAGAAGATTCTAAAATAAGTTGTCCTTCTCAATTATTCCTCCAGCTGGGACAGGCTGGATTTCAGAACACACTGCAATCCACTGGTACACCCATGGTCAAAACCTCGTGCTCTTCCCAAGGCAGCTGTATCTTCCTGTACGCACTTTGTCTGCGAGAGCCACTCAACAGCAAAGCATCATCTCCACTGGCCGACTCACCTCAGGGAAGACTTGCCAGCTTCGGTAAGGGGATCACTTGAGAGCTGAGAAACCCCAGCAGGACTTTGGGTGATAGATCTCATATCCTCCTGCACCTTCGAAAGTAGTTAGCACTCCAGCCCAGAGAAGCCTGCCTGCTTCAGAGGAAAAGACAACTTTGTCTCTGTTTAGTTGCCAAACATATTGGTTTGGTGTTAATGCTTTAAACATAGAAAGCTGAAATACTCAAATATGTAGCTTGCGAGCTTATAGGAACATCAAAAAGTATTCTTTAAAGATCAATCTGTCTCTGTCCAAAGTGTCATGAAGACATATCAGGGAGAGCTTTTCTTTCGCACGGATAAGGTTTGCTGGAGATGAACTGTACAACCTGGACCACCAAAGGCCTCGCCAGCGATGATCCTGAACACACAGCAACGATCCCAAACACACAGCAACACTGGGATTGCGCAGCCCAGGGCGCTGCCCGCACATCGCAGGGGCAGCAGCCCCACGGAGGGGAGCGCTAGTGGATGTGCGGGATCGATGACAAGCAAAGCAACCCACAAAGAGCAGCTCCAGGCCTTGCTGGCTGCCTGCAGGAGACACGCTGCTGCTTGCTTGCCTTTTTTATTTTGGTCTTTTCCAGATAATGTAGCTGCCTGGTGCTGGAAACATTTATTTACGTGAGAAGGTGAACCCACTGATTCAGAAGCTATGGTTCTGTGCAGGGAAACTTCCTGTGAACAAAAGCTTAAGGTCACAGCCCACCTTCCTCCTCCTGCTTGACAGACACTAGAAATCGCAAGCATACAGACAGCACGGGAGCAAACCTTGTGCCTAGAGCCTGCAGGGAACATTAACACCAAACCCAGGATCTTTTATTCTGCTTTTGGAAACAAACAAAAGAACCAGAAAGTGAGACCACAAGGCATTTGAGAAAATACTGAGAAAAGATGGCCATGTCAAATGAGAGTGGAGATGCTCATTCACCAGCAATCCAGGCTTTCTTCAGAGGAGGGCAGAAGAAGTCACAGCTGAGAAAATATTTCCAATGTAAAGAACTCTTAAAAAATAAAATAAATAAGTAGTTTTGACTCAGCAACCTCAAGATTTTGGCTAAAAATCAGCATTTACAATAAGAAGTTCACACAACCAAGGAGAACACTCCTATAGTGATCTTGATTGCAGTGGTCTAAAATCAGATCAGTATAGAACAATTTTTTCAATAAGGTAACAACGTATCAGCTTGTTCTAACACCCCTTTGACTTGTGTTTGAAAACAACCCTTTCCATTTTAACCATCTTACATACTTCTGAAATACTACATCATATCTTATTCCATAGGTTATCACTTAGCAAAGCTGATCAAGCGTGGGCAAACAGTTTATGGAACCAGTAATTTTAAGAAAATTTGTCAGCTTGTGTTCTTCACTCTCCCTCCCATCACCCCTTCCGCAGTGCTCCTTGCTTCTTTCACCACGTTTTAACAGGGCATCTTGCTCCTTTTCCCAGGTACCATGTAGCTGTGCATGAGGTGATCACTGTGGCAGCAGTGCTCTACAGCAGCGTACTGCCAGTCACAGCAAAAGCAAAAATCTCCCACAGCTTAACATAATCCAGCCCTTCCTCAGCATGGGGCTTGAGAGCCCGTGACAATCACTGCTGTCAAAAGAAGCCTCTTTTTCCGTTGTCAGCACCTCAAGGCACAAACACATAGCTTTCCTGTCCTTTATAGGTGTTTCTTTTCCTTTCACAACCTGACTTCTTTCTTATTGCGAGGGAAGCCAAGTGCAATTCCGCCAATTCCAGCATGCCAGAACTGAGAGGACTCACTAGATACTCCATTAAAACCAGAGCCAGGCAAGAGAGGATGCCGTCCACCTGAACAGTCACCAGTTTGTGGCAGCCAGAGCCAATGACAACCTATTTTGAGCTTTGGGCCAAGAAAACTGCTAAAAATACAGTTTTCAGACTTTACCAAGTGTTGCTGTTAACATGCATCAGCTACATTATCCATTCTTCTGCTATTTTCTCTTTGGCCTACTGCCTCCCATAAGTACATAAAAAGGGCAAGGGTAGGGCACAGTCAAGATATACCCCAACACTCGGAGTCATATTCTTAATAAATAATAACAATGATAATCTCTATGTGTTAAGCTCACAGAAAGGCATGCTTCAATGCCTGATTTTTAATAGCCCTTGGTTAGCATGAGGTCTACAGCATAATACCTTCCTCCTGCCAAACAATCACATTTTAGTATAGCGATAACACTGTGTTATTCAGTTATTTTCTTAAAAAAAAAAAATCTCAGAAACTTGAACGTCACCATGGGAACAATCTAAAGTTGATTTTGGAAGGAGGCTCATTTCCTATAGCTTTTCTGTTGGCACAAAAATAATGTCACTGAATTGTATTAGAAGCAAATGCTTCATGAAGTATCATCTCTAAAGGTACCGTTAGTTCTGAAAAATATCCTAATAGTTGCATTTCTTTAGTTTCTGAAGCAGAATAAAGGGCCCAGAAAGGTTTTTTTCCCTGTTTTTCTCAACAAGAAACACATCCCAAGCTACCACCAGTGTGATCTAATTCAATCATTCTTCAGCCTGAAATGTGTAATAAGTGTCGGTATGGAAAAATTCCTCCTTAGAAGAACAATTAAAACTTAAAGGAGTCATCCTGCTTGGCTGGCTGAACAAACGACACATGTTCACACAAGAATAATTCAGTCAACCGTCTTAATAAGGATTTACTTTAAACAGAACCTTGTATGGGTACACTAGACTCAGTCTCATTAAGAAGTTGGATTTTTATACAGCATGAACCATCGGCAATCTAAAACAGACCCACTGAAGAATGGAATGGAGAATCAAACGCAATGTTTCAGACCCAAGCTCTATGTGCCTTTAATACTTTCCTTTTCTTTCTTTTTTTTTGTTTTTTGTTTTTTTGAGTGCACACTATGACAGACATTTGCATTTATCATGTTTTTAACTTCTTTTCTAAGGATGAACTCTCTGAATCCGCATCTTCCAACTCGGCTCTGTGTCTTTTTAGTCCTCCAAGAGACTGAGTACTCTCAGTGCCTGCACGATACAAGTCGGCCGTACCCTCCCTTGTGCTCACATCGTAGCTGTTGGAGTCCATTTCCGACAGGCAGCAGTCTTTGTGCAAGGTCACACCCATCTGTACAAGGTTGCCTTTATCGGCACTCGAGTGCACCTGTAGTCCTTGTGTCACAGTCTCCTGCTCTCCCAAACTCTGTCCATTGTTGAAGCATGAAGGGCGAAGATGCAAGTGGCCGTTATTGTGGTTAATGCAGGCGGTGTCGAGGCTCCTCTCCTCACTGTCATCAGTCTGGGTTTTGGAGCAGTGACCTGACGTGCTACGGATGGCAACAGTGGAGAATGGAGGGACCAGTGAGTGATGGCTTGGGGCTGGTTGACAGTTCTGGTTATTTTTCTGTTCCACAAGTCCTGCGGTCTGAATGCATGGTTCTTCAGGACAACTATTCAGCCCTTTGCAGTTAGCTTTTCCGTTGAGCTTTTTAGCCTCAAAGGAATGCTCTATACCTCCACTGCTAGTGTCTTCCGATGTGTTTTCTTGACCCTCCATCCACCGCTGATTGTCACGTTCATGAACTTGACCATTACTAGAATTTTCCATCAAGCCACATTCTTTCGAAGTTTCTTTGTTGTGGCTTTCGGTAGAAAGAGCTGGGGAACCCTGAGGAACTACTGAACTCAAGCTCCTAGCGTCTTCCTTATTCAGCAAGTGTGCTGTACTGTGCCTTCCACTAGTTCCTGGTTTCCCTTCATCATTCTCCCCATCTCCTCTGGAGGACTCACCATCTTTATTAGCTGAATATGATATGTAAGAATAATGAAGCCATTTGTATGCTTTGTAAATCTTTCTCTCCACTGATTCGCTGTCGGAACAAGGAGACGTCCTTTCTTTGAGAACTTCTTTGTTGGCTGAACTCCTTTCTGGCGAAGAAGCTGGAGAAGAAGACAGATCATCTACTTTGATCTGGGGGTAATCATAGATATCCTCACCGATGTAGGGAGTGACATTCTCCGTGTTAGTACTAGTCCTTTCCTCCTTTTGCGCCTTCTGTCGGCGCCTCAGTGCATTGCGTTGCCTCATAGATGTGCGTCGTTCATTCAGCTCCTCTTCATCCTCTGTACTGCTGCTGCTGCTGGAACTGCTGGATTCGTTCTCCTCAGGACTTGGGGACCGTGGCCGTGGGAACAGGTCTGTTTCTAGTTCTGCCTCGCAGGTATTGTCGTCAGAATCGGACTCATTGGAAAGGGCCAGCAGACGTTTATCCTGATACTTTCTCAGTGCAGAGAGCCTCTGCTGACGGGAAGCCACGTCTTCTCTGGCTGAGGGGGATTCAGTTGATCTTAAGGCCCTTAAGTTATAGGCAGTTTCATCAGACTCTTCAGCCACATGTGGTGGGGAGTGATGCAAAGAGGCAGAGGACTCGGACTCGCTGTAAGCAGAGCGTTCACTGACGCCTGCGTGGAGCTGCAGGATTGTACTCTCACTGAGGTCACTGTCCGAGTCAGAACTCCAGCCCTCAATCTCCCGGCGCACCAGGGAGTCAAAAAACGCCATCATCCGCGGATCTTCCTGGACCGACTGGTTGGCATAATCGTGGGACAAACCACTACCGCTGTTCAACACAAGACTGATGTACTCTTCATGAGTGTAGAGGCAACGCGAATCATCCTCAATCCTACCATCCAGATCCCCTGTGCAATCAGGCTGTTTGTAAGGACTCCAGATCTGCAATGAAAAAAAATACATAAGTCTTTGAATTCATAAACGATTACAAGTGTTTGAAATAGAACAGTAGTGCACGTACCCAGCACAACTGCAAGTTGCAGATTGTGTTTATTGTCACTGCTCAGACCCATATTTACAAGTATTTCAGAGACGTGGGGTTTTTTTCCTCCCCCTTTGGAAGTTTTTTTTTTTTTTCCCTGCATCTACTTCACCATCCAGAATTTAAAAGCTCTCACACTGCAGATTATCCCTCATTGCAATATTTCAGCGTGTAATAATTTCTCCCAAATTGCAGGGCTCTATTTTTATGTAATAGGGGATGCTTACTCACTAATGGTAAGAATAGTTTGTTGCCTACAATACAGCCTTAGCACTAACGAAGGCACTTGTTTCCCAGGAAACTGGAGTTGCTTGTGCCAGCGATGGAGAGTAACATTTCATCCAGCCGCACAGGCACAGCTGATCAGCAGGGCAGGGAGCTGAACGTATGGAGGGGAGAAGCAGGCCTGCACTACTCCCTTCAGGGAACAGTCCTGAAGGAAAGAAAGCATCCAACATCCACTCGAGACACAGCAGCAGTTTTAGTTAGTGGGGAAAGGTGAAGAAGAGTTCTACTGAAAGCTACTTTTGATGTGGAGAGAGTTAGTAACATTGCAAAGTGTAATGGTTTAACCAATAGCAACAGCCTTGACTGTGCTGTCCATCTAGCCTTCCCTCAGCTTCCCTGGTGTGGAAGGGAAAAAAAAGCCCCAAAGAAGATCCACCAATGTCCCTAAGAAACTGGTAATCCATAGCAAACATAACAGTCGGATCTCCTCACCCTTCTCAGTTATAATCGCAGATTCAGAGGCAATATGATTATGGTGCTCATTGGACAACCACTATCACTTCTAGATTGATGGTTAATGGGATGCACACCACTTACTGTAAGCAGAGCCAGTATGTAGCTTATCCACAATACTGCCTTAACTTTCTGCTTATAAAATGTCTCATTTCAGTCATGCTTTGGTTTTACCATGCTAACGAACTCAGGGAAGAAAATTCTATGCCAGCTGTCTATACCAGGTTGGCCTTTTGGGATAGACTTTGGCAAACACATCTAACTCTTCTCCCAATAGAATTTAGTCAAGTTTTGTTCCAAGCAGACAAAACCACTATCAAAATGAGTGTTTTGCCTGTGTAAATGGGATAATCAGCACTCATCTCACAGATGCGTAGTTAACACATGCAACATAATCTGATACTACTATGACAAGCACTATAAAAAAATCCCACAAGAATGCCAGCCATTCTGTATTCACAGAGATTTTCAACAGTGTGCAGTAAGAGCTTACACCTTTAATATCGGAAGTAAACCAAAATGAATTGTTATTTGAAGTGAAACAAAATAAATTAATTACTAGTACTTGTTCAGCACAGCCAAATTTAAGATGTACAGATAACCTTTATTCTGGAATTCTCCCAAACTTGAAGGCCTTTACTTTGCATCCTCTGTAATTTATGGGTTGTATTTAAGGTGCACGAATCTTATTGTAATGCTCCATACTCTACACCTGGACAAGCAGGCTGGCATGCCCCTTCCTCAAACAGTCTTAACAGTATTAGATCGATCACTAGATTTTATAATTTTTTTTAAGCAAGAGAATTAGAAAACCTGTAGATTCTGTATGAACCAATATAAATGGAGGAGAGGTAGCCTGCTCTGAAGTTCCTCCAGGAAGGTCTGTTTTATTAAAAAAAAAGTAATCTAAAAAGGTACAAAAAGTGCATACAGAGAGATTTCACGTCCTTGTTTGTGCTACCAGGTCTTTCTGCTCACTCTGCAGGCATCAGAGAAAATACAGCAATGTTACATATTGAAAAGATAGCTACAAAGAGTCTACAGTGAGGCTTCTCCCTTCCTAGACAGACTTGTTCACAGAGAAAGAGTAAATAATCAAGAGAAGTCAAGGGAATTCAGGATGAATACCTGTTTGTGCAGGATCAGATGTCCCTGGAGATTGATAGCCCTACTTAGACATTTGCTATGAGGGAGTGTGAGGACCTATCAGAGTCCCAGAAAGAAATCAGACTAAGAATCTATCCCTGGCAGAACTGGGAACTCTTTAAATTGGCAGCAACTGGTCCAGTGTTCTCTGTGGCATCTGAAATGGGCCTCTGAGTAAACGGAACGCGTTTGCCTTTTTCTCATCCTCTGACTGATGCCATGTTGAGGAAGAATGTGAGCAAACTGGAGAAATCATCCCACTGAGGCAACATTCTATGAAGAAGTTCTTGCTCTGTCAGAGGATTAAGGAGCTGAACATTACTCACTGATGCTCCGAGTACGGATACAAAAACTGGAACGATAACAGAAAAGAGGAGTACAAAACTGGTTCTCTACTTCAGCAGAGATGCTTCAGAGAGCATCTTTAAATTGCTTGTATTCCATGGTGGCAGACACCCCAATTTTAAAACAAAAAGGTAGTTATGCCCATAGTGTGAGAATAATTAAAACCAGCTCTATTAGATTATCTGATTAGGCAGAGGCAGCTAGCCACAATGACATTAATCTGTCACCATAGCAACACGGGCAAATAGACTTTGCTATCTTTGATATGCTGATGATTTTAAACAAACGGGCCCTACAACAGTTGTGCTCAGTTACACAGCATTCCATTTCCAATACAAACCAGTATTTATTTCTGTAAATCTTCATGCACTTTATCTATTTTATCTTTTCTGGAATTATCTTCTAACTGCATAACTCTTGGTGGCCCTCTGCTAAGCCCCACACATCAGAGGGAATGCCTCATTTATTTCTCCTGCAATGTAATTAATTTTCCTGCCAGCACATCCCAATGTCTCACACGCTTAACTGAGGAGAAAGTGGTATTTTTCTGTTTTATACTGCTTTAGCCCTTATGGTGAATGCCTGCTGCAAATGATAATTTTAGTTCACAGCTGTGCTTTTCCATACAATTTTATTGGGGTTCGGCTTTCTGAAATGGAGGGCAATGAGCAATTCATCCGGATTGATGCATCCAGCATGCACTGTCTGGAGTCAAGGCTTCTAGTGTCCTTTATTAACGAGCTTGTTGAGTCTTATTTTCGGTTTCAGAAACCTCCTCACCTGAATATTCACGCTCCCCTCCCCATCTTGGCCATTATATTCTCAGTCCCACCAGAAATCAAACCCTAAACCACTGAGCTACTGAATTACATTCTTGCAGGTGCTTTGCAACAAAATAAAACTAAAGCAAAAAAACCCATAACCACAAAGGTCAAAATCATTCTTGTCAACACTTTTCATTTCAGCAGGACTAGGTCTGAGATTAATTTGTATCTCATTTGCAATCTGCATTAAAATAGCAAGCGTGTTGGCAGAAGCATGTGGAATTATTGAATGGTTTGTCTGTATCATGCCTTGATGCTGGTGCTATCAGTTCCTCACTTTTCAAGAACTAAATTTAGGCCAGCTAGTCTAAAAATTAAGAGCTCAGACAACTACTTGCATCCACATCTTTAATTCATCACAGAGTTTCTACAATTGAGGGAATGGAATAGCAGCCAACCACAGTGAAGTTATCTTCTGTGATTTAATTTCAGGAAGATTTTTGGAAGACACTTGAAGGACAGTAAAAGGAAGGACACTTCCTAAGGAACTGATTGAAACAAACAAACAAAACCCAACAAAACAAGAAAACAAAAAATACCAAGTATAATTTTTATTTTTGGCTCTTCCTCTTGTAACCTCAACTTCGAACAAGTACATCAAACATTTATATGGGGGAAAGAAAGACAGCCATGCAAGGGAAGGACATGTGTTCCCAGCTGGTTTTAAGGCAGTAAGCAGCCCCTCAGAACTGCTGGTGTTGTTTTTAGTGTTTTGCCCTTCTGCTAGTGGCAGTTACAACCTCCAGCCTACCTGCAGAAGTAGCTGGAATTAAGAAGAAACCACCATTGTATGGTTACCTGCGAACTGCTAAGACAGTACCTTTAAAGAGTGAAGTCATGCAGATCAGACAAAGCTATGAGCCTTTAACCAATGTGATCCCCAAACAACGCACATTATAAACTGAGACAAAATGACACACAACAAAAGGGTAAGAAGTTCTGGCTCGCTAATAAACTTAATACATTAAACGCCTTTCCCTTAATTTGTTTCTAGCTTGCAATGTTTGGGGAATGCAGTCCCTTCAAAGCAGTGACACGAGCTCCACTGCACATACTGCGACACAACAGGTGTTCTCTTCTAAGGAAGCATTCAAGCAGAGGTGTCTTTGAAAGTGTTACATAACCTGTGACTGGGGCCTTAATCGAACTAACCTTTTAATCACTAGGAAAAAAAAAGCCGACCCAAAAAACGCCAAAACCTCAGCAGAAGTACACAAAAGCAACACAGGGGATTGTTTATACCAACGCTAATCCAACAGTCTAAGTACACTCATGCAGGAAGGATTCATAGGGTGAAGGGTCAGCAGATCTAAAACCCAAAAGGGAGAATTCAAGCTGCGTGAATCAAGATCTCAAAGGAAAAATATGCCTCTGGCAAAACTGTTGTTAAAACAGTGGCAGCTCAACTGCTTGGAAATGGAAAAATTGGTGAGCTGCTAAGACTGCTCAGTGCATTTTTGTTCAAAGTCTGTATTTGACAGATTTGTGATCAAAACTGTTAGAGAGGCACACACGAAGAAAAAAAAAAAGTAGAAAAGCAAAGTAAAGTACCAGTGCAAGACAGAAGGAAAGCTGAACTACAGTCAGAACCCAAATGCTGATAGTAGTTGTAATGCAAGTGATACAGCCGGGCACTGGGCTAGTCCCTGGGTTTTGGGCCAGTTCTGGTCCATAAGTTGCAGACCACTAAAACATGATTTTACAGGACAAGTTAATTCAGTCAACTTGTAGCTGACCAAAGCATTTACTAATACTCAAACAACCTCATTTATAGCCACATGCAAGTAAGACTTTTAAGAAGTCACTCAGCAAATAGCTAGAAGCAGCATCAGTTCCCATTATCCTACTTAAAAATTAAATTGTTCTGGTTTCTTTCGTCTTGTTGATAGACCTAAATTATAGCAAAATTTCTGTAGCAGCAGATTGCGAAGTGCATTAGTGTAGCATAATCCTCTGCCTTCCCACCCTCAACCTCTGCTATTAGAAATGACAAAAAAGTTTCTGCCTTGCTCCCACAATACTAGCTATTTTTCCTTAAAGAAAGAAAGTTTCAGAATCTAACTGTACATTGTTAGGGGATTCAGAAAAGACATTTGTGGAAGGTATTAAGAGTCTTGTTTCCTCTGGAAGCCACAGAAACGTATGTGGAATTGATTCAATGCAGAAGTATGTACAAAAATTATAGAAGGGCTCCTGAGGCTGTATTTGGGCCAAAGTCAGCTAAGTCAGGCTATGCTAAGGCTTAGCAATACTCTTTTTTGAGAGATTTTTATTACATTTCAGCCCAAAGTATCAGAAGTCTTAAGAGATCATGTTAGAGCTATGGCCCATCTCACCCGAGAACGACTATTTGCATGATACTTTGGTTATGTACAGAAGGAAAAAAAAAATCATTTTTCAAGGTACAAATCCAGGAATTTCTGATCTTGTCCCTTTTCTCTAAAAATTTAAAAATTGAAAGGAAATTTAAAGTTGAAATGGTCAATTCAAAATTTGTGTCAGTTTAATCAGCAAATGAGACATACCTCTTCACAGAAGAATAAGAAGACAGGATGGGTATGGAAAAGAATGATGCTGAGCAAAACAAAGCACTTCTTCCTGAAATACTGAAAGAATACATTTTCTGATAATTAGTCTTACCTTTATAATCTTTTCAACGCCAGAAGAACAGATCATGTAAGTGTGAGGATTAAATCGGACTTGGTTTACAATTGACCGATGACCTTTCAATACCATAAAAGCACCATTGACGACCCTGCCAATGCCACCTAGGGGAAGAACAAGTACACACTGAAATGAGTAATTAAATCTTCACATTGCTTTGATCATAATCATTTAAAGCCATGTTACATTTGACAACGCACTTCAGCTTTATTTTGCAATATTTTAAGGCCTGTGTTGGCTAGAGAATTCCAATTTTATGAGCTGCAAGTTTGATGAAAAGCATCCTTCCTGCAAATCAGGACTTGGTAGGGTAGCTTTAGTTCAACTGTCTAAACAAACAACGAAGGTTTTTGACCTAATATGACAAGTATGTGAATAAGAACAACATACATACCAAATGAAATCACCAGTGAAACCAGAGTGCTAAGGCATGACGCTACTCACAGTTTGTAAACTTGAAGCAGAGACAAATAAAGAGGTTGACTTTCTAAACTATTTTTTAAATTTATTTTTTAAATCAGCAATCCACTACTGTCACAGTTGACTCTAGTCCTATGGGTAAGAATCTAGAGGAGGCAATCTTCAAGGCTCCTAACCTGAGTTACCACATTACAGTTCGACAGTATAGCCTTCCCTAGACTGGGATCTGTAACAACACATATTTCTGTTAATCAAGCTCAAAGAGGGACCTGAAATAACACATTTAAACAGTGGGTTTTATCATTCTTTTTCACAAGGTAGGGAACTAGCTGAAGTAGAATGCTTTTGTGCTAATGGTAAAACTCAAAACAGAATCCAGACAACTTTTCTGCATTATCATTGACTCTTAATAGGTCTACACACCGAAGCACAAAACTGTCACACAGTAATTTTTTATATTCATAGATTCACATAATTAAAACCATAAATTTGTAAGGAAGCACACCCATGTATCTGAATAAACAAGTGTCAATCGACATGCTTTGATAACATCTTCAGTGAAAGAAACCAAAACTCTTGAAAGAGAGGAAGTAAAAACTGAAAACCCGTTCAGAGGAAAATAATCTCGCTATTTAAAATTTCAAAAGTCGCAAACACACCTTACAGAAAGTTAAAATAATTCCATTAGCTTCTGTGCTACTCATAGTTGTGTTAACACTGAACAAGTAAACTTTATGTTCTTGCTGAAGATGTTTCATGCTCAACAGGAGCTCTTTAAGTTGAAATAGCTGCTGGTTTAAACCTTAAGCCCAATGTTGAAAAACTTGTCTTCTAAAACAGAGGGTCATAGTTCTTCTGCAATACATGTTTCCTAAAGAAAAACTTGTATTAACACTCAAGAGCAGCAAGATAGAAGGGTCAAGGAAAAAAAAAAAAGGCATTCCTGTATCACCCTCCATCAGTTAGGTTACATGCCTGATAAAGAGGACTGCAGCTAGGGAGCTTGTGTTCAGCCCCTCTCTTCTTCAGAAAATCCCTTCCAGTCATTATAACCACACTCTGAAGATCAGACTGATGTGTACATGGTGGACAAACCATGATAAGGATTTAGAAACGAGGAGTCATCCAACTCCTAAAAATCTGCAGACAGATCTTTTCACTGGAAACTGTTCTGTTAGCACAAATCAATTTTTGCAGACCAAACTGCAGTCTCATGGCACTGTGAGATAGAAGATAACCTGCCTGAAGAAGGGAAAAGACAGCAAGTAACTCCAAGGACCAGAATGGATGGCCATTATAAAGACCTTGTATACAGAATGAAGGCTCATTTAAAATTAAGAAAAATTGAAAAGGAGACTATCACTCCAGTTAACTTCTAAGTATGTTCACTGAAACTGCACTGAGACTGAGCTACCTGGAATGGCTCTCTTATTTGGGTACACTTGTATTTTCTGTAAAGGTTTAGAGCTAAGTTTTGCCTTCAGCCATTGAAGCAAGATTTCACAAGCGTAAGCAAAGATGACTGAGAAGTACCTGACTGGAGAGCAAGTACATTAAATGCCAAATTAGGCTCTTTTGATTTCCTTTGCCATTTTATGAGATTCCTCATGTCTTTTCATCCTGCTCACCCTACTAGACATTCACAACCACATTCACGGCTGATGGCAACTTGCCCTACTCCCACAGCATTCTTTCCAGCCAAATCACACTTGTCAATCCAACTGCATATATCAAGCCAACAGTAGATCGTTACATCAAGCCCAGTTCTCAATGTATTTATCTTGACCTAGCAGTCAAATGTTCCAGGAAAGAGGGCCTCAGGAATGAAGAGACAATTTGCTTAGGAAATGTTTCCAAGTCTGTAAGTAATGCCTAAAACAAGCTTTAACTATCCATAGACTCTAGCTGCCTGGATTCAGTACAAAACAATAAATATGCCCTACGAAACACTTACAAAAGAGTCAGAAGTTAGAGAGACAATGAGCAAAGAAAGAATTATAATGGACACGAAATACAAATTTAGGGCACCAATATTGTGGGCCGCATTCCCAAGTTAGTCATTGTCCTTTTGTGGTACTTCCAGCAGTGTGAATTAACCTGTGGTTATCTTCCTAGTAAAACAGTGAAAACAGTTATTTAACGCCAGAACTATCTTCTGACATTAAACTTTAAATGTTTATCAATACACTAAGAGCACGGGATGAAAAGTGCACAGCATGCCACATCTGGAACACAGCTCTCCCTAGGCCGTAGTCAGATTCAGACAGTGTCTGAAGCCCAGAAAGTCAACTGTACCCCGGGCTGCATCAAAAGCAGCGTGGCCAGCAGGCTGAGGGAGGTGATTCTGCCCCTCTGCNACTGAACAGACTTACAAGAAAGACAGAGACATTTTACCAAGGCCTGTAATGACAGGAGAAGGGGCAATAGTTTTTAGCTGAAAGAGCATAGATTTATATTGGATGTAAGACAGACATTTTTTACAATGAGGGTGGTGAGGCACTAGAACAGGTTGGCCAGAGCAGCTGTGGATGCCCCATCCCTGGAAGTCTCCAACGTCAGACTGGACAGGGCTTTGAGCAACCTGATCTAGTTGAAGATGTCCCTGCCCGTGGCAGGGGGGTTGGACTAGATGATCTTTAAAGGTCCCTTCCAATCCAAACCATTCTGTGATTCTATGATTCTATGAAGAAACTCCAAAGCTTTCTGCTTTAATATTGAAGTTCTCTAAATCCCTTTTAAGCTGTTAACAGTAAAATCAGAGGAAGCATAGCACTAGAACATACTTCACTTCTCTTAAAGCCAACTTCCCTACAAAGTCCCTTAAAACAACTGACTGCCTAATCAGAGGAAAAGTCCCCAAGGAGCAGATTACTGCAATCAAAAATCCCAGCAGTCAGCTTCTACCTCGGTAGTACCACACGTTTTAATCATTTAAACCAAAAAGTATTGAATTCAGCAATACTCTGATAATCTTTGTGTCAAATACAACAGACTGCCCCAGAACCTCATGTTTGGACAACCCCCTGCCTGATGCAATTTTAGTCTACCAACTCCTGTGTGCTTAAGTGATGCCTCTAAGTAAGTGCTTAATGCAGAGCCTTCTGCACCCTTATCTTGACAGCGGTCCCTTCATTTCATAGTGGCCCAGGAGAGTTGGTATCATATACGATGAGTACCTGCAGGTCAGACATACGCCTGTGTCCAGACTTGTCTGGAATCCCCCTGGTCTCTCAGCAGAGGTTCAGCTGCAACCACACAGCTTCCAGCCACCTCACAGTGTGAGTTAAGTTTGGTCATCTCTGCTGGCAAAATAAAGTGTATCTGAATATTCAGTGGAGGTTGGCCATAAACTGCTGAAATTCCTGAGGCCATCTTCCTTTTTTGCATGTAATAATTTCTATTTCTTTTGGCTGTCTTCACCTGAACTGGTATTTTTTTGGTATCATTACACCAGAATCAACTTCTGCTATTCCAATAAAACTCAAACTTTGCTTCTGAGGTTTGAAGGGTTTTTTGGGGGGATGGGGGTGTTGTTTGTTTGCTTTGGAATTTATTGGCATGCACAGGTCCTGCAACTGGTTTAGCACGGCAGTTTTTATATTCTTAGTTACCACATGTATAAGTAGTCTTTGTAGAGAAGCCATTAGTTTACAAACATGTTATTAATAATCTATATATACATATATAGATAAAGAGTCCTAAAGTCTTCAGAGGCTGATTATACTGCTTTCAGAAGGTTTTTAACTTTCTAACCTCTAACTAGTGGAAGGAGAGGATGGCGATATACCAGTTGGTTTTGCCATAGTTTCCAAAACTTGCTATGCTTAATGACAGTTCTGAGTAGTGGTTTAGTGTTCTAGCTGTGCAGGTTGATGGTTTTTTTGGTCTGCTTGTATTTGATACATGAAGTGAAATGTCAAGAAAATCTTTGTTCCTCTACACTCCGCAAATAAGCGATCCAAAGAGGAGCAATACAAAGTCTCAGAAAATGCTTTAAATAATATCCTACTACAATTATCTGACCAGCTAGAAAAAAGAAACTTATAAAAAGCTAAATCTGAAGCGTACATTTGAAAACAGATTTCCTCTACAAATGTTTGACAAGAATACCATGGCAGCACAAGGCACATCTACAGGCTCCGATACAGATGGAAGGAAGGAATAATACAATGCTTTGAAGCAGTAGATGTCTCCTAAGTTGCCAAAGTAATTACTTCTTGGTTTGCTTTATTATTTTATGTTTTAAATGTTATACTAACAAAATCCTTGCTAATTATGGAGCTTTGTAAATATTTACGCAAACGACTTGACATTTCACATATTGAGAAGCTGCTGAATGGTACATACCAACACATTTAAAAAAACCCTAGTAAATCATAATTCAGGAGAGTGAGGTATTTGGACAGCAATCTGACTTCCCATGTAAAAGTTCCACAACCCATAGCAGTGTTTAAAAAACAAACAAAAAACATACAACAAAAAAACCTAAGAAGAATGAATTCTTTGAAGGATAAAGAAAAAATGGAAGTGATAGATTATTAGGAAAAGTGCCCTAGTGCAGAAATCCTGTAAGAACGTAGAACAGCCTCCAAACTAATGGAAGCTGCATTGTTCCAAACATTTTAAAAAACTGTCAAAGCGCCAGAGAACTTGCTGGGATAAGGAACAATCCTCCACTGCCTCTGTAACAGAGGAATTAGATGACCTCATTAAGAAGAAGTCCCTTCTATCTAGGACACTGAAAAAGAAGTCCTGCTGGTTGTTCATATAAGGTAGAAAGACGTTCCACAGACTACAGCATAACTTCATACAAGCCTTGTGAATTACTCAAAGTGCTGAAAACTCCTGAGAAGAACCAGATATTTGCAGCTGCTGCCAGTGTGCCGTAGCATACCATTCCACTGGAAAACTTGGCACTACAGCAGAAAGCTACTTTAAAATTAATTTAGTTTTCATTAATAATAATACCGGACACATTTAAACCATAGGCCACCACCCTGCATTTGAATCCTATGAGGTCATGATGCGCAAAAGGAAGAGAGATAGCATAGTTTGAAAAGCAAATGCACAGCACAATGAAAGCAAATACGCATAGCGTACGGGGCCTCTGCCTTCAGTGCAGCAGATTATATTTAGACTCCTTAAAAAGTCTCTCTCTGGTCACTCATACACCTGTATTTGTTTCATACAGTGCATGTCAGCAGATGGCTTTGCTCCTCAGAGACCCCTCTCCAGAGAAGTGAGATTCAAACACAAGTGCTCATGCCCCAAGGGCACAGAGCCCTGCAGCATCCCTGCCACTGTGATCAGGAATCTGATCAGCTTCGAGGTTTCTCAGCAGCACGGGCAAAACTGACTTGGGTCACATCAAATATGGGGTGAGAACAGCGAGGCCAAGATCCTTTCTCCTCCTGGTGTGGTTAAGAGAACACAGTTTGGAGGAAGCACCAGGGGACTCCAGCTTAGCACTTCTGCCACTACAAGAGAAAGCAAAAGGCAGTGTCTCCCCCTAAGAAAGCAGCTCCAACTCCATCTGAAATCTGCTTCTTTCATCATCTTCAAACCCTCCCTCTACCTCCCTGGCCAGGTGAAAGGATGAGTGTGGCCTTGCAGAGCTTTAGGTGAGCACAGGGAGCAGTGGGCTGGTGTCAGCACCTCCCTCAGGCAACCTGCTCATCCAGGCCATCACCCACTTTGCAGAGCTTATGTCTAGAAGCAGCCTCATGGTGGTCTGGTACCTCCACAGAGGTTCCAAAAGGCAAAGTAAAATTCATATTTAAACATCTAAAGAAAATGCAGAAAGCTGTAGTGGTAGTGGCTATTTCTGGATGTCTGTTTTCTTCCTTCTTTTGTTGGTGTTAAATATCTGCCACATCTATCTATGCCTTATCTATATCAACCCTCCCACTGTTGTTATCACCAGTAGAGCTGAACAACAATATGAAAGCTAAGAAAAAATTACTATAGAAATAAATTTTGGCACACCTTTTCCATTCTGTCTCCTCTCCTGGTCTGAGAGGGATTGCTGCTTCAATGTGTTTAACGGCATAGGTCCAATGGTTTTTACAGCGTTATTGGAACCATGCAAATTACCACCACCAACTATGCCTTCTGAACATAAAGGGCATAAAATAAGCTAAATGATCACACAACTGATAGCTTTTATTTATTTTTTTTTAATGGAGGTGTGAAAACTGTTTGACTGTGCATTTGTTTTGTACGGGTAGCTGCAAACATGTTCAATACAATAAAGAGGAGGGAGCTTTGGTACAATTAGATGTTGCTGGGGGCTAAGGCTTCTCCCAGTGCTCAGTGTTATCTTCAGCTTTCTAGTGCTAAATGAGATATTAGACATGCTAAGGGCAGTGAGAGAGACACTGATGGACGCTGAATCATCTTCTGCTTGGATACTGCACTACAAAACACCCAACACTGCTTTCTTTTCTGATAGATGCTATCTATCCAGGACCTTTCAATGGGTTTCTCCTATTATAATCCACGTGACATGGAAACCAGTCTAAATTCCACTCCATACAAGAACCTCTTCTACACTGCCCCACCACTTGCTGTTCTATAGCACACTGTGGTCAACACTGAAGGAGGAGACAAACTAAAGTGCTAAGAGTAAAACAGTTTAGATCCCAAGACCCCACCTCAGAAAAAAATAAATTAAAAAAAAAATACAAACCTTCCAGAGCATGCTCCCCATTGGGCCAGATGACTCCCCCTCCTCACCAGCCCCCTGCCCCCCTCAGCTCAATTGGTATGTGTATATAAATATGTGTATGTATATAAAAATCTCAAAAAAACAGCTAAAGACATAAAGAAAAACTTAATCTATTATTCATCTTCACTTATCAGCCTGGGACTTTGAGAGCTTAAACCACAAGCTGTCTCCAATGAGATAACCCTGTTCAAATGTTGTGAAAAGATCTGTTGCTGAACTCTTCAAGCCTAAAGAGGTGTCTACATTTACAATGACCAATGAGGAGAAAAAAGGGGAAGAAAAATTGCATCAGTTCCACTGGAAATTGGTGCAATTGGGTTAAGTAACTAGACCACAGCAACAGGGACTTTCTCGCTAGCAGTTACAAAGATGGAATTAAACAGATTTTGAAATGCAGTTTGCTGTTCTGATTTAGTGAAATTTTTCAGAAGTCTGGTGACAGCCAGACCCCCAGATCCCCAACTGTCTTCTCAATTGCAAATAAAGATGCTATGTGAGGGATATGATATTTGAGCAGTATTTCAAGAGACAAGCTCCGAGTTGCAAAGATGATTCAGAGTAGTGGGTGAGGAATGTAAATTCCATTTTGCAAAGCATTTGGTCTGCTAAGCCCTTTATTACCCCACAAGACATGTCCGGTTCTGTCTTGAACAGGAATTCTTTACCAGCTAAGAGACCATGTTTATAGGAGTTAGGTTTAAATACTGCCTGCAGTTCTTATATGTTAGCAGTCTTGCTGGGCAGGTCATGTAGGGCTGATGTCTCTTCTCACTTCCAGCTTGCCTTGGAGTCAAGTAAAAGCTGTGGAAACTCAGGACTGCTTTTCTTCTGCCAGGCTAATATTCTAATTTTGCTAGAAACTCTGCCTCTGAAGAAAACTGGGATATATATTTTAAAGGGGAAATTGGCTAACAAATCTGCCAGACAATCAGCAATTACTTCTGAAGCACAGTAGAAAGCTGTGGAGTACTTGCATGGAGAAGAAAGTGGAAAAGCCAGCAAACTATTCCAGCTTCAAGAACGGACAAAAGGTGGTAAAAAAGCAACCAACCTTCTGGCATAGGAAATCCTGGCCTATTCAGAATAATCTAAGATTGTAGAGGGAGACAGCAAATAAAACTCTTCAACAAAATAGCTTCCTAAGCAATTTAGGAAATAGCTTTTTTCACAGACCTCCCCACCCTGAAGTAAATCCTGTCTAATAACTGGACTGAACAAAACAGTTTCCAGCTGAGGGGGGATGACTCAATGCAGCCTACTGGGAGGATACCTCTAAATTATCATTATTTGCAAAAGACAGCAGAATTTGTTCCATTTTCCTGGCAAAATACCAACACAGGTAACTGCATTCCTCCAACTTGAAATATGTTTGCAGTTGTCTGACTGGTGTGTTCCTGCCCATTTTTCTTCATCTTTTGTGTAGTAATTTTGCTAACCATTCAATAGCCAGTACTTGCTGCACCTGTACTTGAAAAAAAATAATCTATCTCAGAGTTATTGTTAAGGATGTAGCTCTGTAAAAAGATCTATGCTTGTAAAAAAGTTGCTATTTACAAATAGCTGATATAATTGAAGGGAGTAATATCATAAATATTTATAGCAACACGATGTCTGAATTTAACCAGAAGGAAGAAATTTGTTAGAGAGACATTTTTATTTAAAATACCAACCAACAGTACAGGACATTACATCATCCTGTCCACTTCATACAACATTTTAAATGAAAGACCACATTCCACCCCCTCAGATCACAAACCCAGACATTCCTGTTTTAAGCTAAGACACAAGAACAACGAGTTTCCCATTGAAGCCGAAGCTTTCCAAGGTCTCCACATCCCTACACCAAGACTTTCTCCAAGAAGGATGCAGAGGAACCTCTCTAGAACAATTATTCTGAATCACATGATAATATTCAATAAAGGATGTTTCATCACATTCAAAACAGGCACCACCCTTCATGAAGAGCTAAATGAGTAAGAGTTTCAATAAGCCCACTACCACAGGTGATCTGGATGGCCAACGAGTCATTAGCCACAGCAGCTGAATCTCTAGGTCTAACAAAACAAAGCTGGTGAGTTCCATTACAACGTTTCAATAAGAGAACTGCTCAAGTTACAAGAGACTAAGACATACACAGTCCTACTACAGGATCTTCTGATGCCATTAGGCAACCACTGAGGGCAATTGACATGAAGTAATTTGTTTTGTAACTGAAATGTTGCAAGTTTACTGACACCCTCAAGTTACAAGAACCAGAAACAAGCAAGCTGACCAAAACATCGATGACATTATTTTGTGGTAATTCTAGCTATCACTCTTTGTGTAAAGGTCCGAGATAAAAAGTCTGTCATCTGCGTCTGCCTGGGAAAAAAGTTGTCAAGAGCATCACAGCCAGATAAACACAAAATCCCAAATCCAGAATTTACAATGGAGGCAGGACAAGTACCATGACATGCACAAAATGTAATTCTACAGTCCACATGTAAAAACTTACAGATGAATAACTAATTTAAATGTATGTAACCTTTGTTTTAACTAAGAGGAAATTCCATAAGTAGTGGTAAACCACTGTCAAATGTAAAAGGAAACCATACAAATTAAAAGGAAAGCAGGGAGAAGTCACTATAAACGCTACACAAGGATAGAAGGCCGAGGTACTGGTATATTTAGAAGGACCATCTTCCAGACTTCTGGACTGCAGCATCAAACGTTGGTTAAATAAGCAATCCAAAATTAGAACGGCATGTTCCTCAAAACCCTGCCATTAACCAAATCTTTTAGAGGCTAGTCATCCTCTCAGTTGTGGATTACACAGTTGTGATTAATAGCCTCTGAAAATGAAACAAAATATTTTCATTTTACCTCTAACGCAGCTTGTAATTTGCTCTCACTACTGCTAAAGCACCTGAGACCACAGGATAGCACTCAGTTGTACTTATTACCAGTAAAATGTACAGTTTAAGCTGTCAGAGCCATTAAAAACACAAACAGTAGTATATTCCCTGAAGTCTTGAGTCTTTCAATCAAGATTCAACACCCTTCTGCACAGCCATTGGTTTCAACAGAAGAGATATGCTGATGCTGTGTGGCTTAGTGTCCTGTTGCCAAACCCTACACAGTACTAGATGATCAAATTAGGCACTGACCAACTGTGGCATCTACGCCACTACTGTTACATCCCACGCACATTGCTGGTTTTCTTTAACACCCCTCTCCTATACTTCCACAGAGAGTTGAGCTAGTGCTACTTGCTTAGCAGGCCTCCCCCACCATGGGAAAGGGTCAGAAACGAGCCAAAAGTTGTCATTTCCACCAGCTGATAGTGCTCCTCCACCCAGAAATGAGAGAGAATAACTGTTCTGCATTAAAAACCAGGAGGGTTTTGGTCTAAAAGGAAATAAAGATAGGAAGAGAGACAAATGCACTGGAGCTGTAAGGAGCAGCCTGTGAACCCAGCACCATTTTATGCTGCAAGCTTCATTATGAGATGAAATTCCTTAGTAACAGATCCTAAGTTCTTCAGTGACCTTAGAAGCAGCAGAACTGGTAGACAAGAGGGAGGAAAAGACACACCCTGCTCCACTCACCACTCTTTCTCTTCATCAGCTCATCTAGAAGATTTAAATGATCATTATATGAGAAGAGAAAGACAATCAGTATGATAAAAGATTCAAATGGCCTTGTCCATTGTTGTCCAGGGACAGTATTCGGCATTTGTAAACTCTCCCCACCCAGCTTTCATCAGATTTACTGTAGATTCAAAGGCTGAATAAGAAGAGCAATTTTTCAAAAAAAAACCAAACGAGCATTTGTCAGAGACCTACCTTCCCCCCAAATTCCAAAACAACAAAACCTACCTGCTTCTGGATCTGGAGGGATCCTCCACATATACAAATTGAAGTCATCAGAGCCCGAAAGGATATACTGTTAGGAATAAAAAAGAAAAGCAGTTTACCACAAAGTATCACCTGAATTATTTTATTGTTGATCTAGTTTCTCCAAATCAAAATTGAGTAAAAAATAAAAAAGATCTGTATTCATTCTTTTCACCTTGCTAATCAACTTGCCCTTAAATGGGTGTAAGGCATAAGCACAAAAATACTGCATACATATTAACAGACCAAAATTCAAAAGCATGCTTCATGTACCTAAAGTTTTCCGACCAAAGGATATTTTTTGATTTGCTAAATACAGCTATGGATTTTGGTTGGCTTTAATACAAGCATGTCTAGATCAAATTCTCGTATCTTGCAGCCTGCAGCTCTGGTCTTTTTTTAATGGCAAAGTCTCTCATCCTTTTTTCTCATCTCCTGAACTACTAAGGAAAACTCCATCAAACACATACCTAAGAAGAGAGTTAGCATGTCCATTAACACAAGCACCACATGCCTGGCTCATCAGTCTACTAAAACCATCAAGGGTCAGTCACTGAGGATAATCTCGAACACTGAACAAAACCAAAGCCGAACAGTCACTGTCAGCAAGTCTCAAGTGGCTTAAAAAACCACATTTATCAGATTGTTCATTTTTTTCCTGGTTATACTTACTCTGAAGAGATGGAAGGCTGCCCTTTTTCAACAGTGCATAAACAATAAGCAATCTCTTTATTGCACAGAAGTTTAGGCAATATGCAATTCAAAGTAGCTTAATATACTACAAACATGCACTGGAATGACAGGTGACATTTGACATGGTGAAAAGCTTATGAGAGGCCACAAACTCTGCCTTGTCTCCAAACATCTCTTCTCCAATAAACTGTACTCCCTGTCATTTATTTCTCTCCCGAATTAGAGATGAGATGGCACGAAGCGGAACCAAGGGCAGATTCCAATTCCAGTTATACTGGTGTAGACAGTGTAAATCTCTAGCCCTCAAATGACTTAAGGCTTGTTCTTCATCAATACAGTCCAGAAGTTGGGGTTTGCATTTTAGTGTCAAGAGAAGGGAGAAAAGGAAAGAAATTGAGCAAGTTTGTCCCTTTTATAACCTTTGATAAGAGACAAATTCTGTTTTGTTTGGCTCAAATTTTGGTTGCTGTCTTTCATCCTCCAGGGATACATAAACTCATCAGGCAAAGTAACATGAACCAATGAGGAGACAAGTACTGGAATAACACAGGACTGAGAAGCAAATAAACAAAAAATATACCCTAACAAAGAGAAAACTGCCATAAATTTGCATACATTCTGTTTCCAATACTAATTACATCCGTGCAGTGTTTGGATGTTTCCAGCCACAAAAATGCAATAACCAACCACTAAAATCCCTTCTCTGGTTTCCTACCATCACAATCCAGCCATTCTTTTTTCTCTTATTTTTAAGGATGCAGGATGTGAGTAAGCACTTATGAATGCAACTCTGCTCATTTTGACAGATAAGCAGCACTGATCAAACAAGAGTTCCTTTAAAAACTTGTGTATGCTAGTTCTGCAGCACTCACAGACCCATCCTTTCCAAGCCAGAAAGTTATTTCTACAAGCCAACATGTTCCAGCACTTAGGCAGCTCACCTCTGCCAAAGTGACCTGTCAGTGCCAGGAATATGTACTTCTCTTTCATTTGGCTGCTCATAAATGAGAGCCCACAGCAGGCTGAGCCACTGTGCCAAAACTACACAAATTAGGGCTCATATAGGCAACCTCCCAGCAATCAGAAAGAAAACACCTCTAATGCATTTTGTTACACAAGAAATGCTACATGGAAAAAAAGACTCTTGTTTAAAGTTATAAAGATGTTGCCAAGTGTTAGTATTTATCACCAAATTGTGCAGTTGAAGCAGCGACTAGTTTGCCTAGGACGTGGGGAAAAATGGAGACTTCTGAAACAGGTAAAAAGCTCAGTATCTTTAATTTATGACAATAATGCGACCCCTTCTTCCCCCACCTCCTTTTTTTTAAAAAACCAAACAAGTTCTAACAACTCATCAATATGAGAGTCATTTACCACTTTACGTCATAAATCAAACAAGCCTACCAACAATGACAGGCCCAAAGTGGCAGACTCCAGATATCCTGCACCAGGCACACAACACAGAAAAAACACATTACATACGTGCAGAGGACGAAGTGTCTGTGAGACTCTTCAAACCAGCAAACTGATTTGCAGAGGAACACACTGCTCCTGTAAGACTCAATGGCCAGTTGTTGAGGAAATCTGACATATCATTGCCCACCAAACAAGAACATAGTACCTGCCAAGAGTGCTGATCTGAGTATGCTCCGCCTTGCTTCGGTGACAGCAAAATTTAGAGTGCCCTTGCAGTGATGTGGGCTAATGGCAACTCGACCGCGCTTGCAGGAGTGTAACCAGGAGGTCAAGGCAAGTGATTATTTTCCTTAACTGACACTTCTGAGGCCACATCTGGAGTATTGTGTCTGGTTTGGGTCCCCCAATACAAGAGTGACACTAATGGATCAGACAGAGAGTGGAGGGGGGCTGGTGAGGCTGAAGGGACGTGACCTGAGAGGAAAAGCGAAGGGAACTGGCCTTGTTTAGCCAGAAGAAAGTGAAGGGACAGAGGGGACCTCAACAGTCTCCCACAGTCTGAAGGTGGTCACAATTTAGGGAGTTTAAAGAAAGAAATCGGCAAAATATCTTAAAGATGTTTGCCAAATTACAGAATGGCTGAGGCTGGAAGGGACCTCCGGAGACAATCAAGTCCAAGCAGCCTGCTCAAGCAGGGTCACTTAGAGCTGACTGCCAAGGACCACATCCCAGTGGCTTTTAAATATCTCCAATGGCAGAGATACTAAGTCCAGCTACCTCCAGCAGAGATAGTGCCAACCTACTTCAAAAGCACCATGAAGTCATTCGCATCATTACTACTTTCTAGCCCAATGACATTTGCACCAATCAAAGACACTTGGCCAAAGTATTCTGGAGCACATTAAGAGAAGACAGGCAGGAATGAATAAAGCATCTGCATTACAATTTATGTCTACTCACAGAGCAGAGCTCAGCTGAGCTGTTCTGAAGAAGTGCTTATGGGTTTAATTGTGCAACTGAGACAGCCATCAGTAAGTGCCAAAAGCATTGATATGGTCACATACACAAGTTTGATGTTGTAAGCAATGGGCTACGAGTTGTGAACGTTTAATATAAATTTTAATCTTATTTTGATCACTAGCTCTGCCAGTAATTATTAGCAATAGATCACATTCCACAAAATATCCAACTATTTGGTATCTCTGCCATTCCACTGCCACCACTGTACCAGCCAGCATTGTTTTCCAGTGTCTTCTCCTGTTAGGATACCTCTGGGCTACATGCTTCCCTGCTGTTCTCACAATATAGGATTGAATCCCCAAATGCATTCCTTTTGTCCTTTTCTGTAAGACCAGGTGATAGGGGTCTGAGAAGTAGAACACGGCTTTTCAGACAGAGACCAAGAGACTGTCAAAAGCACTTAATGACTGCAGCTATTGCAAGAAAGAGATGCCAACTGAAGCTTCAAGAGCAGACAGCCAAGCTGCTAAAGCCAGAAACACGCCTCTTCCATGGCATTTGAAAAAGAAACTCAATTCCAACTGGTACCCTCTGCACCAGACAGTGGGAACCCAAGGCCTCTGGAGAGCACAGCTCAACTGACGTTACTAGGACATTTACGTGACCAACTGTGAAAACCTCTCTTTGATGTTTTCGTTATTAGTATAGCAATAAGCCAATAGCTTTCCACACTAGTTGAATAAGTTGGAGAATAAGGATTGAGAAAACACAAAAGTCAGTCCATATTACCAGAAAACTAAAATAAACAATTGCTATGAAGTGCACCAAGCCCTAGTCAATAAGGCTGAAATCCTAAGGGAATGGAGTAGACTTTTTAAAAGGAAGGAACATAAAGGAAAGAAAAATAAGGGGCTGGGGTGCGGTAGATGAAAGAATGTCATGCTGCATACGCTTAGACTCTAGCTGTGGCCAAGGATTTTTGGTCATGAGGGGATGTGCGAAAATCAGCAGTTCCTAGCAGAGTACCTTCTACTCATACACGTCAAGAAGAAAAGCTCAGATAACCGAATCACAGAGGCAAGCCAGTGAGAGGCAAAACCACTCAGAGAGACAAGTAAATGTCCCAGACAGTGTCCACTCTCCCTTCCCCCACCCTGCCCATGAAAGACAAACTCCAAGCAGAGCACAGCCCCAAGAACCAGTGCGGTGCTGCATTCTGAATCAGACCAGACACTGCACGAGGAGCTCGGATGCTCAGATGTCTGGGGGGAAGAGACCAATATTAAAACCACCTGTTTCATTGTCTGCATTTTTGCTGCTGTATCTGACCAGAACTTCGGAAATTAACATTCATAATATTCACATGAACATGAGGTTACACAGAAAAACAGTTGCTAATAATTAATATTGGACTTTTTTTAGAAGGGAGGAATCAGCTTCTATGTCTAGCTGTTAGCAACAATGACAGGAAAGGGCTTCCAGATGACTACAAGCTGCTGATTCAGAAGTTTGCCTTAGAAGGAAGAAAACTCTCAGGCGTGGTTAGAGTCTGCTGCTGGAGAAAACACGAATTCAGTCTGAGCTTCGAGTATGCATAAAATGCTTAAAATGAACTACCATCAGGAATCCGGCAGAATCATTTTGGACTAGTGCTCCCCACTCGTTCCACTGTAACTCTTCTCATTTTCTCTCTCCCCAAGGAAATTACAGCAGTTGATATAAAGAAATGGAGATCTAATCTGCTGCTGCTATGGTCTTGTAACAGTAGCATTAGCATTGCATTTTGCAGAGTACTACCACTCCGGGGAATTAATTTGTGTTCTTACCACTGCCAGTTTGAAAGCTTCCAAAGTCCCAAGCTACACTTCCTCAGGTGCTACTGAACATTGAGTATTTCAATACAATTGTATCTAAATCAAACCTTATTTCATAGTTTCCAACATCCAAATTTCCTGTTTCCATAAAATTTCCTCTTACTACATTTTTAAGCTTTCGGCCCTAGAAAAGGGACCAGCAGACATGGATCATATTTCAAAAAGTATCAGCAAGTCTTTTGAAAGGCCTTACTAATGTAGTGGAGAACAAGAGAATGTACAAGAATTTGTCTTAAAAGCACAAACCAGTAAGTGCCATAACCCTGTAATTGTACATGGACAAATGAGACCACGGGTAATTGTACAGAGATCAGAACCATTTGAAAAGTAATTGCTATAAAGTTATTAACAGGAAAATGCTTTTCAGAGAGACTCAAGTTCCATGCTGCTGCTTACAGCTTTACAAATAAGGCAGCTCTGAAAGAGACTAAACTTCCTAAACCTCAGTTCCCGCTCAAGCATGTCTGTCCTTTCCTCAGAAGGGCCAATGAAACTTGAGGCAGAAAAGATCAGAGTACACAAGAATTTTTCCCAGGCTTTTAGCTAGCTGTCCCTTAGCTTCTTAAGTAACGCAAAATCCACATGCTGGGGAAGAAGCACAGAGGCAACCCAATTTGAAACAGCTCTGCTGCTTCCTTGCACAGCTCCTTTAAGATGTAGGAAGAACAGTCCCTCCATATATTACCTGTAACATAATGTAACTCATGGGTGGGGAGTAGGCTTTTGCTTTTCTCCTATAACAACAGATAAAGAATCTGGACTGGTGGTCGTGTGCTAGGCTCAAGTCTGAACTCCTCTTGGGGATATGAGAAGAGCTGCCTTGCACATCTTCTCTGTGGTGGGATACGCATGAGGAAACCACAGTTTGACATGAAACATCACTGAAGTCTGAAAAACACTGATTATTTGTCCAAAAGAGATCAAAATTCATAGCAACCAGCACTCTGGAGAAGGAATCCACTTACACAAAGAACATAAAAACTGTGTATTTTTCCAAGGAGGAAAGGTTTCCTAAGGAAACAGGGCTTATGCTATTTTGTTCTTCGTGGCATCTCTTTGTCTCCAAGAACTTTTAAGCATAGTGGCCAATTTCAACTTTGACAGAGGACCTACAGGTTCCAGAATTACGGGCTGCCTAGAAACATTCTTTTACAAACAGGCGGCCAAACAGAGGAGAGAGAGAGAGACCCTGTAAGTAGTCACTGAGAACAAAGCAGTACCATAATTACAACCCCCTACTAAACATGAGGAAACCCATACAGGAACTCAACCCTGAACCCAACAAAATCTCAGTGATATCACCACGATCTGCTTCTCATGGAACTATTTCAAAGGGTCTAAGAGAGCAAGCTATAAATAAAAGCAAAAAGACAGGTCACCTTACATACACATAAACATTTGTGTGTGTGCTTGTATGTGTGTATATACATATATATTATATATATAGATATATATATAAAAATATCACAACCATGAACACAGGTCTTGCTATACATTACATATTTTGTGTGAAAAATGTTTGACAGAATACAACTGGAACTTTTTTATAGCTGCTTCCAGGCCTTTTGTGATGCCAAGACTGCCCTACACAGCTTCCTTATAAGGCTTCCCTTGCTATTTTCTCCATTTTAAAAATATGACTGATGCTTAATTTACAGAATCACAGAATCACAGAATCGACTGGGTTGGAAAAGACCTCAGAGATCATCGAGTCCAACCCTTGGTCCAACTCTAGTCTGTTCACTAGATCATGGCACTAAGTGCCATGTCCAGCCTCAGTTTAAAAACCTCCAGGGATGGCGAGTCCACCGCCTCTCTGGGCAGGCCATTCCAATGCCTGACTACTCTCTCTGTAAAGAATTTCTTCCTAATATCCAGCCTAAATTTCCCCTGGCAGAGTTTAAGCCCATGCCCCCTTGTCCTATTGCTAACTGCCTGGGAGAAGAGACCAATCCCCACTTGGCTATAACTTCCCTTCAGGTAGTTATAGACAGTGATGAGGTCACCTCTAAGCCTCCTCTTCTCCAGACTAAACAACCCCAGCTCCCTCAGCCTCTCCCCATAGGTCTTATGTTCAAGTCCCTTCACCAGTCGTGTTGCTCGTCTCTGGACCCGCTCTAGCACTTCAATGTCTTTCCTGAACTGAGGGGCCCAGAACTGAACACAATACTCCAGGTGTGGCCTCACCAATGCAGAGTACAG
>VWYH01006012.1:162108-216642 GCA_013399365.1 Pampusana beccarii
GCTACCAGCAAGTTGACACGCCCTCCCAACTTGGTGTCACCAGCAAATTTGCTGATGATGGTCTCAATCCCCTCATCTAAATCGTCAATAAAGATGTTAAACAATTTACCATTGGAACAGAATTTAGTGTTAAGTCTGCACTTCCCACAGGTAGAAAACCCACGGATTTGTTTTCAAATCATCTTTCTATTGTTAGAGTAGCAACTGACCAGAGGGGAAACAAGGTAAGGACACATCTATGGAGGAGGAAAAGACTAATTACTACTCAAAAAGCAGCAAGAAGCAAGCAAACAAGGAATCAGCAAGATAATACAGATTGTTTGAGATGGTCAACACCAGAGGAATAAAAGAAAAAACCCAGGATCTTCCACAGAGCACTTCCTTTCCTTTCCTTTCCTTTCCTTTCCTTTCCTTTCCTTTCCTTTTTCCTTTCCTTTCTTTTTTTCTTTCCTTTCCTTTTTCCTTTCCTTTTTCCTTTCCTTTCCTTTTTCCTTTCCTTTCCTTTTTCCTTTCCTTTCCTTTTTCCTTTCCTTTCCTTTCCTTTCCTTTCCTTTCCTTTCCTTTCCTTTCCTTTCCTTTCCTTTCCTTTCCTTTCCTTTCCTTTCCTTTCACAATTAAGAAATAAACAACAGTCATTTGGTGGAGTAATTCCATCTCTGCAATTCCTGACCTTTCTCTTGGCTTTTACCTTTCTGCTGCTGAATCTAGGCTTTTAGGACAGAGTTCCCACTGAGTGCAGCTTGAAAAGCTGCTCTAATGAGCATCTGCTGACCTCCTCAGCAGGTATGTTCCTACCTGCATCCCTTGTGCCAACATCAGTGCTCCCGACACAGCAGTGGTCTGGTTCAGTAGCCAGAACAGTAAAATCCCACACAAATCGCAAGCAGTCATTCAATACATTTCTCCTCCTTTATGTATTTCAACCAGCTTCTACAGGGGTCAGGTGGGTGCCAGTAGAGCCCAAGTAAAGCCTAGGACCTCCCCTCTCAAAGGCATACTGTCTTGTTTTCACTCTCAGACTGCAACCCCGGTGGCTGCCTCTTCTTTTAGAAGCTCTCACTGTTACCAGCCAAGAAGTTCCTCTCCCCAAGGCAGCTACCCTGGGTGTAGGGTCAAGAAGATGTGAAGAGCAGTCACCTGTGCAGCTGTTAACCTCTTGTTGCTGTCTCTCAATGACAAAGCCTGAAGAAGAGACATACCGGGGAAAGCTATTTCTGAAATGTGTTTTGGAAAGCTTATGGTTAAGAAAATAATTTACCTACAAGAAAGGACACCTATAAATTCTTTAATCTTCTGCCTTTTAATAAATTCTAGGGTGCAAATAATATATTTTGTGCAATATTTTAAAAAATTTAAAGAGTAATCTCCAACTAGGGCTCACAGCACTGTGGTATTAAGAAACACGTTTGTTTTGGAAATGTGTCATTTTTTCATATTAGCAGGCACGGCAGCTTGCAACCTGCACTATTTGAGACTGTTTTTCAGGAAGGTTGAAACTGGCACAAAAAAGAGCTTAAAAGTTTTCCAACTTGGCCTGAGAATCAAGCAGGTACATCCAAAAGGTTTTTTTACAACAGAAGCTTTGGTCCTCAGTTAAGAAGCATGCCTATCTCATGAACTGGAAAAAGAAAAGCTGTGACACAGCAGACTGGAGAAACACAAATTGCTTCTAGTACATTAAATTCGAAGCCAAAAAACTGTATTTCCATTCCTTAAATCCTGAATCTTGTAAGCAGCCAACTCTGTGTGGGGCAGTTTTAAATACTTACAGAAGCATCATCAGGAACAATCCATCAACATTTTTACAGCTGCCTTTTTGCCATGCAGAAAGGCCATAACAGTAATTTTATTCATGAACAAATGCAACTTAGAAACCCTTATTGCAGATTTCTATGGCAGGGAAAATATTCCTATTACATTCCAAAGAAAGCAACAACCAGTTTATCTGAGTGTATGAAGGGCACTCTTCTGTACATGTCTGAAACTGCATGTATCCCAATTGCTCTCTTTTGTTTTCTCCAGCCATCTGTTACTTTACTTTTTCAAATACACATTAAATCAAATATTGTATTAGTCAACATCCTCCAGAATTCATAGTCACTTTTTCAGTATCTAGACAAGGCCTAGTTTAAACAGCTTAACAAGAAACAGCCAGTGTAGCAGCCACTGCATGCCGTTTTTTGCAGCACATTCCTGCTCTCCCTTCCCTTCCCTTCCCTTCCCTACCCTTCCCTTCCCTTCCCTTCGTGTGCAAGGGATGCAGCTGAACCTATGAAGAGCATAAAGCCTGCAAACTTCAAAGTCTCCTGAGTCAGGGCTCCACTCCACCAGCATTCAGCTTCAGGATAAGTTGCTTTGGGGTAGTGCATCACTGTCCCAGGGGCTTACAGAATGTAGGAGAGGAGGGAGATGGGAAATGGAGCAGGCAGAACACCTCAGGGACCGGGGAGGAGAATAAGAAGGGTTAAAGAAAACTCCCAGCCCCCTCTGCCAAGAGCCTGAGCCTGAAGAGCCATTTTCAGTACGACCTTCCCACATCAATTACCAAAAGAGATGGGGAGTAAATAAATAAATAAATAAAGCGTTTGATAGCCAGATAAATTACTCGTGTTTTATATGTGTGTAAAGCTATGCATACAGCTAGGATTTAAACTACCATTTAGATAAAGTAAAAAACAAATTACAGTCCCATCAGTAATTCTTGGAAGAGGCCAGTTTAAGACAGAGGAAGACATTTTATTTTCATCCAAGCACAACATATTTGCACACTGAGTGCTTTTCATATATTAAGAAATACTGACTGCAGTAAGCTACTATTCATTGAGAAATCTTCTATGCACAGGAAACTCTCCATATATTCTTTAGAAGAATAAATCCTTTCTTCTTTTTAGTTTTTAAAGCTAGGCATTGATAAGTACTACTTCCCGAGATAAATGTCCTTTACATTAGATGACACAAAGAAGAACGGTTCTGTTTCTTTACAAAGGCAACGCACAACCATATCAGACTCCTGGCACCTATACAGCTAATTCTGCTCTTGGAACGGTTACATTCATGTAATAAGTCTGTCCTGCTAAAAACTGGACTATCCCTAACCAGGGCTATTTAGCACACAGACTCCAACACTAGGAAGGCTGTAACTTTATAGGGAGTTGGAGCAGTCGGCAGTACCGTGAGTGGTGCATTCCTGAAACTCTCCTATACCAGTGTAATGTCAACAGAAAAGGCTGAGCGGTGATGTAATGTCTGAGGGCATGCCAGAGTCAAGACACTTTTTGTTTGATTCACAGGGTACAAGTTATTTCTCCCTGCCCCCACCTTTTTTAAAGCAGGCAATAAGCAGTTGATTTTACAGCTACAAGCATCACAGAACCACACATTATCTGCACAGTGAAAAAAAAAGAACGAGCTGATAACATTCATCATTGTGACATAGGCAACAATTTTTAAACAAGAAAAGCTTTTGGTCTATTTTAGTTTGAGGGGTTTTTTGTGTTCAGGGTTTTTTGTGGGGCTTTTTTTGCTGCTGCCCATCACCGTAGCCTCTGAGGCTCCTACACTCAAAAGTGCATTTGGTTACCTGAAGCCCTTTAATAGTTCCCATATCCTCAGGTCCAAGAAGATACTTGCCATATTAGTCCCACAACTAAAAATCTTCGTATTTAAACAACATTTCCCAAATTCTAATGCTGACAAGAAGAATGGAAACTCCTCCCGTACCCTGGCACAACTTGAGATTCTCATGTATTTTAAGTTTCGTATGTAAACAAACACTTGTGCACAATAAAGCCAGTGGGAGTTAGGTGCATAAATAAACTGCCTTTAAAATTCTGGACCTGGATGTCTGCACCATAAGGATGGGTAGATTATGCTCTTCCATATATATAGCCAACAGAGGGGGTGGCAGCTGAGAGCCATGCTTGATCCATCTTGCCTATCTTATCCTTCCTCCCTTCCACAGCTGTATGACTCAAGCCAGCTCCTGGATAATGCAAATGGCATACAATTTTGAAAGTGTTTATCTACCAACATCAGTGCTCTCCTATGAAGAAAATAAAAATTGGTGGCTTGTGAATGAGGTCATTACATTCATGACATGGAGAAAAGACAGAGTTCTGAGAGGAGCAAATAAAGGCAATTATAAATGGGTGCAAATAAAACACCAGCTAAACACTGCCTCTCAAGCTTTGGTAGACGTAAGAAACATGAAGAGTCTGTGGCATTTCTAGGAAAAATGCCTGCGTATACTATTCAATGATTTTCAAATCAGGTTCCCAAGGACCAGGGCAATAATGCTTATGTAGAAAAACAACAGTTTGCAAGGACACAAAAAGAAGCAAAGCTGTTCATCCTCCAAGATCCCTGTCACTTAGCTTGTGCTACAACCCACATGCCCAAAATACTTGCAGCAACTCAAAACCATCTAAGCACTTCAGAATGTTTTCTTTTAAACTTAGGAAAAAAAAATCATTTGGGTTAACAGGTAAATCTTCCCGAGTTTTGTTCCTTAAAGCATCAATGGTATTTCACTCTTTGTTAAGAGGTTTCAATCTACTTGTACCACAGACGCTCCAATAAAAGGAGCTGGTGTGCAGATCACTGCACACCAGCCAGCAGCAGGCTCCCCTCTAGAGTGACAAGTCAGGAGCTGTAGATGCAAGACATGATGAGTACCTGTCACAATCTGTGGGCACTAAAAAGACAACACTGAGACAAGATTAGTACACACAGCCTAAGTGCCATCAACAGACAAAACAATAAAACTGTTCCCCAACCAGTAGTCTGTGTTTTATTTGTACAAAGAAATTGTATTAATTTAACACACATACCTTGTCAGAGTAAGAATAACACATCTGATCATTATGGGAACTTAATTATTTAATTTCTTAAAACATAAGGGTGATCTCTAATACAATTAAGCTGTGTGCCTGCAGCTTGGAATCTGTTCATTTTTGCCATATTAGAATCAAACAGCTCCATATAGAACATGGTGTTATTTACCTTCTCTGTAAATTTTCACGACTGTGTTACAGCAAACTTCCAAAGGCAAGTACTAAGATACTAACAGTTATGGGTCTTTTAACCCTGATGGTCATGATTTACAGGAAAACTTCCTGTGAGCAAACAATTTTCCATGTACAAACTTCATAGAAAGATCAGCAAAGGCTGTAGTTCTCTCTGTGAGTAGCTGAGTCTCACAGTGCTGAAAGGCCACCTGTCCATCTCCCACCTGCTCTCCAATCCCCTCCTTACATTGCATTTAAACACTTGCCAGAGCCCTCTGAGAGTCAATATAAGTCATTAATTGGGAAAAAGAAGTAAATGCTTCTGCCAGGTTAGGAAGCTGGATCAGTGAAAGGTCTTGGCATCACATCTGCTGGATAAGAAAGGCCTCCCCCTTTCAGCAGTTCACTTTATTCCAGTGCAACTGGATTCTAAGCACTGATGAGTTAAAGATATCCCTTTCTTGTTAGGGTTAAAATAGAGAATTGAAATACAACTTTATGAGATGAATTGACTGTGCAGACAACACACAGTTTTTGAACACAGGATAGTCACATTTTTAAATTACTAGGCTCTGTATCAAGTATTAAAACCTAACTATTTAAGACAGCTTAAAAGAGAAAAAAAAAAGAAGAGTCAGTTTAATAACAATGAAAAGAAAAAAACTGAAGACAGAGAAAATCAGAGGTGCAATGAGAGAAATTTTCTGAAGAAGCCTTCCAACCACAAGTTCCACTCATAATTTGAACACAACTTTCTTATCCTTATATCCCTTCAAATGAGCTGTAGCCCACACAAAGTTTAGATCCTACAAGAAAATACAAGCAAGGAATTCTATGAAGCTAACTTTCCATGGATCTCAAATGAAAGATGTTCTTTACTAAGGCAAAGGACAGCAGCATTAAATGGGAGAAGGGGTTGAAACCAGATTAATTTGAAACAGATTAATTTCTTTTTTTGGTGAATTCTGATTTGTGGGAGGAGTTTTGTATACATTATTTCATACTCAGAAAACTCACCAAAAAGCAAAAGCATACTGGTTGAATAAAAGGGCAAAATTCAAAAAACACTGTAATTTTTTTTATTCATCTTGTGTATCTTACAATAGGTTCCAACTCTAACCTTCTTTTCTAGATATACTTGGAACTGGAATTGGGTTCTCTGTAAAAAGCAGTCCCTAAGGACTACCCATAGCATTGACAATCTCAGTCAGCTGAATTTGAGCATTACTGGATAGTTTCAGACATATACAGTTGGACCACATGTTGGCATTTTCTGTGACTCCATTCTCTTTTTTCCTTCCAGTTAGAGGATGGGTATCAGCAGCTATCTAAACGCCAAATTCCACATCTCTCTAATATTCCGTATCAAACTTCATCTTCCCTATTAGCTTCTTCTAGCATTTATAGGGAATAAAAATGTCTTTTGTTCTGATTTCCAACTGGTTAGTAGCATTAAGTGCTGCTACTTATCTGAACAGAAAGTCCATCAAGCCAAAAGAATATAAAATTTTTAAAAAGTGCAGGCCACTGAAGTACCGCATCAACCTGATACAGAACAGCCATGTTCTTCCCATTAAAATAACACCACACCCATAAGAAAATGGCTTAGAAAGCAAAACAACTAACACTAAGGCTTTTATCTGTATCTGCAGTAACAGATGAGAAGCTAACTGTTTGTCAAAATGTACGCAGGTCTACTCTGACTTCCAGAGAAGAGTGTCATCTTTAGGTTAAATAACAGACCAAAAATCATCAGCAGTTTTCTTCTTAAAGAATATGTTTGGCCATTCTTTACAGTAAACCCCTCTATTGTTTTAAAATTACTTCATTATTGCATTTTCACACTCCTTCTGCCAAAAACTACGTAAAACTCAGAATCACTGCTCAAGTTCAGCGATATAAATTGCACTCTGAAAGAAGCTCAACTCTGCCTCCTGCAGCAGCAGCAATAGAATTAACGACTAAAGTCTGACTGCAGGACTTTTAAGATGACAGCAAAGAAATGTTCATACCTTAGTTCTATACTATCATGGTCTGAAAACACATTTTTTTGTCCTTAAAGTCTACTAGTAGTTATCAAATACAGCTGACCAAAGAGAATATCTAGCTCTAGAAACATACAAACCCCTGTTAGTCACTTAATGTGCATCCTATTTCTTTGTGATTAGTAGTAGGGACAAAGTCCTGCCTCAGTCAAGTAACAAACTATTCCTTCCTAACCACCCACCATCATAACTTACAGAACACTGTAAAGACCTATAATCTGATCCAGGAGTATAGTATTAAAGCAGAAATACTACAATTTGAAATAAGAATCAATAACTATAAATCCACAATATTTACATTTCGTGGAATTACCTCTACTGCACTCAGCAATATTGAAATGAAAGGAAGATGCTTCCTTATCATATGTAGATAACATAGTCTACTCATGGTTCTAAAATAATTTAAATTTGACCTAAAACACCTCTGCAAATATTTTTCTTGTGAATATCACCTTCTAAGTAAGAATTAGATCACATCAAAAAAGAGGTAAAATTTATCATGTGCTTTGGTACACATTTTTCTTCTTTCAGAGCCTATGTTGCAAACCAGTTCTGAGGTAAGCCTACATGTGTCCTGTCTCCTGTCATATCTCCTTAATCAGAAAAAAAAACCAACTTTAGAGAGGTGTTTTTAAACTCAAGACAGTATTGCTTGCTTATTACCTGATCACGATCACCTGCAAAACAGCAGCTCTTCATAGTACATGAGTTGAAGTACCCTTGGTTGTCAAACTGGAAGACGGGCAGCCGGCAGTGGATGTCATAGAGGACGGGGGGAAGGCGCCGACGCAGTGCCAGCAGCTGGGTTCCATTGCTGTTGAACCGGACACTCATGGCACTCTGAAGGGAGAGGTTTCCACCATAGCGGAGCAGCGAACTGGGAAAAAACAGAGGACATGAATGAGATGGGCCACACACATGAACAGAACTACTTAAAGAAAGAACTCTTTCTTTAATCTTACTGAGTCATTTCCAACAAATTAGCCCAGTAAAGTATAATCTTATTTAGTTTCTGCTTCAAAGCATCAATTCCTGAACAAACTTGATTCAAAACCCAAATGACAAACTATCAAATGCTAAGAGTACAAAGCCTTCAGGAGAGTAAAGACTGCGAGTAGTTTTGTTAACAACAAATACATTTCCTGCATAGGAGCAAAGCCTCACAGAGTGGCCTTAACCTTATTTTTTTTTTTTTTCTCTACAGCTGGTGACTACATTCAGCCAGCCCAAATTCTATTTTTCCTCTGCCCTGGCACCAGATGGCATTTTTTCCACTTGTGGATATTTTGACCATTATCTCACTTCTGTTCCTATTTACATTTCCATAGGGCATCAGAGGATGTTTGAACTCTACAATCAGTTGCAGCTGTCTTAAATAAAAAGCCATCCTACTAACAAGTTATTGCAAGAAATGCTAAAATAAGTCATTTAGCTAATCTCAAACTTGCTTCATCTGAAAATATTGCCAAGTAGGCAAGACTATTAGACAATTATGCTACCACATGACACTATTACTACTCAGGTACACAAGGTTGAATCAGCTAGCTTCCTTGGCCCTTATAAGGCTGTATGATCAGAGCTGGAGTATTTGTATCCGTTCTTAGTGGTATGTACAAGACAAAAACAAGGGGTCACAAGTTTCCAGGTTCTATCGTTAAAAGAATAACAGAATAGGGAATTTGTTCCATCCAGCAACTTAAAGATAATCAAAGCATACCTGAAATTCAACTTGCATTGTATGGGTTTTCTGTTGTGGTGTTGTTGTTGTTTTGTTTTCAAAGACTTAATTCAATCACTGTACTTGAAATGATTGTGTGCATGGAAAGGGACATAAAGAAGGACGACATTTTATCCCTTTTTCATTCAGTGATCACTGAAACCTCCTTACACAGTATCAGAGCTCGACCTTTTTGTTAACAGGTTTTGAGCAACGCCCAGACCAAACAAGGCATGCCAGCACAGAATTTGCAGATGCTAGACGGAAGTTTATTCACAGATTTTAATGCATTACATGTTCTGATGTAGCCCTCTGCCCCAACATTTGTGAAAAATGAGTCATTCTGTACGGATAAGAAGCCACATTCCATGCAGGTTAAAGCACGCATCATTACATGAGATATTGTAAAGTTAAAAATCTATTGTTCCTAAGCCAGATTTAAACAAAACAAAAAAGAAGACTCCACATAATAAATGCACTAGAAATACACTGCTCTTACACACACGCACTTTGTGAACTGAACGGTCAAAGCCACAGTTCCACAAAGGAACCCAAAGTCACATTTTCGAAGCCAACAAGTAGAGCTTCAAGCTGGGCACCAAAGCTCCTGAACACCTGTATCACCACGAAGAGTCCTGCTCTCTCACGTGTGCACGTTCTCCTCCTCTCATGCAAAGCTGCTGAGCTTCTCTTAATAGTGTGTATGGATTTTAATAAAAACATGAGAAAGCTTAATATTAGAAACTGTAACCTTAGAGACAAGGATTTAGGATCCCCCATCAGCCTTACTTTCTGTTCAAGATCAATAAATACTCAGGTAGCTCAAAATACTCAGGCATAAAAAACAAACAAACAAACAAACCAACCCCCCAAACTGCCACACCAACAAAAAAAACCCCATAACCCCAAGCATATGCAACATTTTTTCCCCTCTCTCTCTAGCAACAGATTTGTGTAAGCCAAAAAATGTTTCTACGGAAGTTCCCACTTCCTTAAGAAAATTCCACAAAAATTAAACCCAACCAAACAAATCCCCAACAACCCCCAAAAACACATAAAAGAAACAAACCCAGATTTTTTTGGCTAAGAAATTTCAATTTTTCCATAAAAATACAGGAGTTCTCCACCATGGATAAGAATACCACAACACATACGCACCAACTAGACTTCAGATGCAGCCACCGCTGCACCAAGACTATGCCCCCCTCCTCATTACCAGTTTTCCTTCCTACTGTAAACCACAACCCAGAATTCCCTCCTGCCTACAAGTGAGCAAGCCCAGCAGATGCCCCATCCTTTCAAATCTTCAAACAAAGTCTCCATGGTTACTATTATTATGCCCTGTCTGCAATATTTTGAGATTATATTTTGCAGTAATAGTAGTGTCACATTAAACTAGCTTCCATTCTGCTTACAGATGTTTTCATTAAGCTTCTATAGCAGCCAAAGCTATCAAAGAAAACACCCCTCAGAGTTGAATTCTGTACTGTGTTTCAGTAACTTCAGTGTAACAAAGCTCTAGAAGAATATTTTACTTCAGACACTAAATGAAGTAAGAAAGACTAGAGCTTCAGAAATTATGATCATATACACACATAAGAAGTCTAGAATTAAGGAGCTGCACAGTTAAGAGCCCTCAAAAGATCAATAGCTTTTCCTACCTCACACCCTCACTCCACACAATTCAGCCACATATGTAATGGAAATACAGTTCGTGCTGCAGTTACAGCATGTTACAACATGACAATTGACTCAAAGGAAGAAAAAAAAATAAAAGAACAAAACCCACAACAACAACAAAAAAAACCCACAACAAACCAATAAAACTAAACCCCACACTAATAAAAAAGGCAGGGGATTAAGTCTTGCTGAATCGAGAAATAAATGCTAAAATAGCCTGCTAAAATAGCCGTCTGCCATCCATAGAAGAGCGATGTGCCAACAACTTTCCCCACTCATCTCAATGCTCTTCCCCAAAATCAGATTCTACAGTTCCAAGTGCAGCATTTTGCTACACTAATCACAGAACAGTGGTTTTCCCATTTCCCCCCCCAGGTGTGTCCTGCTTGTTTCTGTCTGCCTCTTGGAAAGGCTTTGTTAAATTAGCTGCACAGTGTTTTCCTTTAACAAGCTATGAACAGACAGCAGGTAGTCAGGTGGGGATGAGGCGACAAACTGACACCAAAAAGCCTCAACCATCCATCTCCTGACCCAAACAGAGGAGAAATATTTGCTCTCTTTCTGCTCCTAAGAGAGAATGTCTGAGAGATACAGCCAGAAATACGATGGAGGGGGCAGGTGGGCGGAGGGGGTACAGCTCATGGCTCCATGGTGGTGGCAAAGCTAGGAACCGAGCTAACAAACAGAGGACATAAAGGATCTGACAAATCTCCCCTGCTCTGCCTCCTCCTGCAGGCAGTGCACGTTAGCAGTGTTTAGAACCGAGGAACTGCAGGACTTCAGTATCTTCCTTCATAAAAGTTTATTACAGAACAACTTATGCTGGCTTTAGGGAAAAAAATAATTGCCCAAGATGGCTTTTAGAGTATTCCATCTCCAGCAAAATTGCAGGAAAAAAAAAACAGTCAGCCATCTCCAAGAAAAGAGCCGGAGGAAGTTATGTTACAGTATTAAACCACTACTAATACTTGGTACTAAAGAGGATACCTGAATCAAGAAGCTTAAAAAAAAAATAATCTTCAAACTAATAGGACCCAGAGCTTTTGCTCTTCTTTTTTTTGGGAGTAGGGAGGGAAGAGAAAGAGGGGAGAGCTGTGTTTAAGCATGTTGAGTGTTCAAATGACTGTGCCCACTTTCCCAGTTGCATCACCGTGCTGCTCTGTACCTTTTGTCAGTGCTACTTTTGTACTTTTTCACACAGAATTATGTGGGGCAGTGGAGACATGCTTGGATATGTTGCTCATGTTATAACTGCCACTTCTGCCTACTCCTTATTTCATGCTGCAACAAAGGAATTCAGAGGGAACACCTTCTTGCAGTTACTAAAAACATTTACTGATACATCAGACTAAAAGCAACACCCCGTCTCAAAGACCCAGATCATGACGGCTTGTGAGAAATCTGAAGACAACCCTAAAAGGGCACCTCAGATCAAGATGGGGGCCCCTTGTGCCAGAGGCACTGTCTTTATGAATCCAGACCCAGACTACTCTGGGATTTAGTGTGCTTCCAAATTTGGCTCATCCAGCCAGCCACAGAATGCTGATGTTGCCTACCAGTTCTGGAAGCAATACAGACAGAGACACATGCACTTCTGAGTTTTTTAAAAAGTCATCTTGTATGATTAAGAGAAATATTTAGTCCACAGATGGAACATTACAAGCCAAAAACACATGCTGGAGCTGGAGGGAGTCTGAGGAGGGGGAGAACGGACAGTTATGTGCAATATGGTCATTTCCGTAGCTGGATACACTGCACACAGTCAGCACACAAGTGTTAACTAAATACCAGCTCAGCCAAACAATGGAAGGCTTTCAATCCAAGAGCAGCACCACTAACGTAAATAAATCCGTTTCTACAGGCAGCTAGTGGGGTGAGGGAAGAAGCAGCCTCATCGCACTCAGAATTTGCAGGAAAAGTCTATGCATGAAACAAGTATTTCTCTCTCCTCCTCTCCTCTTTTCTAAACACAGAAGTCGTTTCATCCTTTTTTGAAGACTCAACTGCCTGAGCAATAACATAAGCTTAACCCAGGCTATTCAAAAGTCAGCTTGGCAACAGACAGTGGGCATTAAAACTGAGAGAAGAACAGTGCCTTGGCAGAAATAAAACAAAAAAATAAAACAGCATGCATGGCAGCATTAAATAGAACCATTAAATAAAATAATTGAATAGCTTCTCTTGATAAGCTACAAATCTGACAATAAACTGCAATACAGACACTGTCCTTGGGAAATGAGTGTCATTTAAGAGGGACAAGGAAGGAAGGAAGGGAGAAAGTGTTGATATCATAAACAGTAGTGTGTGAAACTAATTGAATGGAAGAATGACCTTAAAAGGAAAAAATTAATTGAATGCTTGTAACCAATAGACACCATTGCATACAACTGTGTTTGTCAGCATTTCTGTAACCACTAAATTGAGGAACTTCCACTGTGCAAAAAGAACTGGAATGAAACCCGGCAAATACAATCTTGGCCTTGAAAACTGCAGAAAGGTTTGGGTTTTTATTTGGAAGAAAGTTATTCTGTGTGTGTAAAAACACATACAAATCTTATTTAGACTGGAGCAAACACTCAGCAAGAGCCAAATTAACCACTAATAGAAAATGAAGCATAAGATCAATTAACATGCATACTTTATTTTTTGAAGTGGATTACAAAATTCAAAGACATCTCAGTATAGTTTCTTCGAAAAACAGGTAAGTTGCGTCAAAGTGTATGGAGTTTCAGAAGCGTTAACAAGTATGAAGGAAGTCCCTCAGTGCCTTAAGATTTCAGAAGTACACAAGCCATACTCAGGATTTTATTATTTCTCAGTAATATGCTCATTCTTCTAGATTCTGTCATCGCTATTTCTGATTATCTCACTATCTTTAAAAGAACTATCTTCAAGAACTACATCCCCCCGAATCCTTAACAGGAAGGAAGGGGGATTTGCTTGGACTTTAAAGAATAACCAAATAAAATAAAGGCTGTGTGTTATTAACAAAACTAAATAGCTTTGCTTTCCTTCAAAAAGAATATGCAAGTAAGATCAACTGCATGCACCAAGACTGGAAAAGCAGGGAATTTAGAGTGAAGATTCTGCATGCTCAAGAACATGTCATCCCTTCTGCCCTTTACAGTTAGGGTCAGGAACACGTAAATTATTATAAAAATGAACACCCCATCATTAATAAACCTTCATGCATGGCAAGCTCTAAGGTGAACAGCAGCATCACCTTCCCATCCAAAACAAGAGGGCAATAATGGTTTTGGTTGTTTGTTTGTTTTTTTTTCCTTTAAAAAGAGATATTCTTATCAGATAACTGACTTCAGAATCTGGAGCCTTAAGAACATCAAACATCACCAGATTCACACACCCAGAGCAGCCACACCTCCTAACAGCAAAGGCTTGGGTCCTTTGGCCCTTATGATCTAATTGAGTCATTCAATGCTAAAGGTGCTTCACCAGTGATCTCAGGCAGCTCTCCAGAAAGCATTATGTTTTCCTTTACTCTGCCTTTATTCACAGGAAAAATGTACAGAATTTCAGTATTTTCAGGAAGATAACAAGAGCAGAGGCACAACGTATACTAAACTTTCCCCCTCATCTGTATTACTTTTATCCTTCTAGGCCTTATGGTCTACCTTTGCCATTACAGCGATTAATCAGTAGCACATGACAAAAACAAAACCCTATTTGTTTGGACGTTTCACATCCTCCTCCAGTTTTATTCAAGATTTGTTTCGGTTCACAAACATTCTCCCTGTCCTAGGCTTGCCCTCTCTACAGATCTGAGAGTCAGCAGGCACAAAAGTGTCCTATTCTCACTCTCTGCTTGAATCATCTAGGTGTTACTGTAACGTAAGTAATAAATGAGGTCTAGTAGTCAGTAAAATAGAGCAAAACAAACGAAAAACCCAAAACATTTAGCCAGATTAAAAAAGCAAGTAGACAATAAAAACTAAAGAGCAATTATCCAACAACCACAAGCAAACTAGCTAAATGACTTCATCATTTTCCTCCTTTTCTAATCCCTAAATTTTACAGTCAGAGTCCATTATTCAGCCTGTTCAGAAACAGTATCTTGTAGGATGGAGTACAGACTGTGAGAAAGAAAACTGCTCAGCTGAATCCAGCCAAACACAAAGGAGTAGGTTCCACCAGATAACCAGAGAAGATGCAAATAAAGCCAGACATGGCATGGGAAGATGACCTTTAGGCCAAAGGAAAGAACAGGAGCTGTTTCCAAAACAAAGCACACACCAAAGCCAGTTTAACACAAAGAACACAGATACCAGAGAATGTTACCTCAGAAAAATAATCTGAGTGTAAAAGCTGGTAATTCCTCCTGAAAAGTACATCCATTTTCACACCTTGGTGTCTATGCAAAAGCACACATGTATCAATACTGCAAGTCCTACAAAGCATTTTTCTTACATGTTTCTGTGCTGTGATTGTTGTATTGCATTAGGAAAGCTGAGTAACATCAGCCACAGATTTGTTTTCACATCTAGTAACATATATATATATATATACACACACACACTCACCCCCACTCCTTTTCTCTAGCAAATTTGCATGAATTTTTAATATGCCCAATCTACAAAAGCTGAAATTAAAGAGCAGCAACAAGAAAATAGGTCTTTCTTCTGGAAAAGCGGCAAGATCCAAGATGCTCCTGTAGAAGCACGGTCCAGTCTTCAGTAAGTAAAACTTTTGCCTCTAATAGGTACAAGATGAATAAAAATTATCATGTAAAGCTAACTGATCGCAACTGCACACATACTTTTGGTCTCACCAAGTTGGTTCCACCACAGTCTCCCATGGACTGATGTTTCAAAGACTAATTCCTTTGTCTTAAAAAAGGTTGAACATTTCAGATGTTCTCCCAGTAAATGAATTAAGACTACCTCTCCCTTGTATTCAGTCATCACTTAAAAAAAAAAAAAAATTTTCCTTGTTTTAGACAAAAAATTGTATCTCTTTTAGTTCCTTTCCCCATTTTGATTCCCGCCTCATTGAAATGAGGCATAAAGGTGATAAGGGCAAAGCTTATATGATCACAGACCCATTTCCTTAAGAAAGCAAACTACAAAACCACATTAAATCAGAGCTTCTTTTGAACAACAGATTACTATTTTATACTTTCAAAATTTGCATTGCAAGGACAATACTTTGCACTTGAAATTCTTGCTTTAGAAAGATCCATGTCTTAGAAAATTTCAAAGATAACAAAAAGATCAAGCATCATGAGGCTTTTGAAGTAGGCCGTATTCCCATTCCTTGATCCAGGAAAAACTGAGGGCAAGAGAGGTCAATCAACAGGCCTGCCCAACACTGTGAAACAAACCCAGGTTTCCTGACTTCTTGGTTACTGCATGAAGCTACATATATTCTAGAAAATCATAAACCTGAATACCATCGCTGCTTCTGGTAGCAGGCTGGATCGCACAGAGCAGAGGGAGAGTACCGAGCTTAAAGTGCCTGGCCAGAACCAAACCAGTCCTAGTGTGGGGATGCCAGTAAGTGTGAAAAAGTTTCATCTTCAAATCAGAAATTCCCCATGAATATGATGGAGGGCTAACTACCTGCAACAGATAGTGTGATTTTAACTAATGAAGGTTTGAGAAAACTACTACATCAAGGCAGGAAAAACTGAACAGAAAAAGAGTCACTGTAGCCCTTTCTGAGAACAATAAAGAATTAAAAGCTGAACTACTATCAATACACATTTTTATGATACAATTTGAACCTCAGTACTTCAAAACTCAGTTATGTGTCTGATCAACAAATCTAGGGATGCCAGAGGAAAGTTAGAAAATCTTTCCTTTTGTCATTGAAAAAAAACCTTAAAAGATCTTCAGTTTGCACATCAGTGGACTACTGTGAATACACTCCACTACAGGAAGGATACCAGCCTAAACACAGAAAAAGCTAAGGTAAACCCTCTATCCCAAGAGGGGCTGACAAGGTCAGGCGTAAAGCAGAACTGCAGATGAGATAAAGAACCTGTACATCTGAAACAGAAGCTAAGTGAGACAGCCCTTCCTATGGTACTGTCCTAGTTAATTCTGCAACAAGGACAAGACATAAAAGTGGGAAAAAGAGACTATAGCACCTGCTTCACATACTTGAATACGAGACAGTATTCACCAGACTTGCATGCACTCTTACTGAACTATTTCTAGACTATCTATTAGTTGGTGCTCACACCGGCAATAGAAAAGACAGCTTGCTCCAGAGTAAAAATATCTAGCAATAAATTCACTGATTTACATCTTTTGCAACTTTAGCACACTGCTTCTGTCATCAAAAAAAGGGAAAAAGAAAAAAAAAAGAAAAAAATCATCAACTGGCTGAAAGTGGCAACCACAAAAAAGGAGTCCATATGCAGGACAGTGCTCTTTGGAGCAGAAATACCACTTAAGCCATCAGCATGACTAAAGCCTTAATGATCGTCACCATCTCTCTTTGCCCAGTCAAAAAGCCTTCTTTGCAAGTACTCCCTTTTTTCTTCAGTGGTCCCCTACTAGAAAGATATTTCTAACACTAAAGAACTCGTTTGATTTTGGCTAAACCTGTGGCAAGCAGTTTGGAGATTTAAGGTTACAATGAGGAAAATAAGCCCAAAGAACATCTCAAAAAATACCACCCCCAGATGCCATTGCCATTCAGAAGTCCTTCAACACATCCCAGAGATTTCCAGAAAAGCAAAATTCAATCCCCATGAACTCTGGCAACAACTAGCTCATGTTCTATGACATTAAAATGAACTTTTAAGAAATAATGGAAAATAAATGAGGGGGAGGGAGGGGTGGCGCAGAGAATAGGGGCGAGCGGGGGAAAAAAAAACCAAACTAAGTTTAGGTTCTGTGTTATTTGAGTCAAATATGCCAAGTTGGACCTGGTCAGGAGAGGTTCAAATTCTAAGTTGAGACAAACAGAGCAGCTGAGCTGCCTCAGTAGTAGTTTACTCAGCAGTAAACAAACAAAACAGATGAGGATGATACATGTGTGGGATGAGTTGTATTTCCTGAACTGCAGAAGAGGACAAACAGTTATTTGAACTACTTGAGGTAGTGTGGTTGACGCACACTGGTGAGCACCTAAACAGGACTTCAAATTTGTTATACTGTAACCTACCAGAATAAATAATTTTAAGCAGCATAAAGTTAGTCAAAACTCACAACAAATGGTTCAGCTGGGAAGGGAAAGAAATCAACTGATAAGCTTGACAATGAAAAAGTGGTTGCCAAGATGCACACATTTTTCCTGCACTCATTAATATAGTGCTCTGCTCAGAGCAGGACTGACAAAGGTCTCCAAACAGAAACACGCAGCACACTTCCATTGCACTGAAATAATTTAAACATGTAGTTGCTTTAGTGATGCAGTGGGACTCCTCCATCTGCAGGGGCTTCGGCAATCCCAAAGCACACGCATTAGAAGTTATTAGAATCACAAGCTTCTTTCCTTCACATGCAGGGTCAAAATACAAAACAGTCAAAGAAAAAACTTAAAACTCCACATGCTATTCCTGCAATGCCACTCCTGTAGCCATCATGTACCATTTTATCAAAAACCTGTAAGGAAAAAACAATTAAACCCAAAGATACTGATTTGAAAGAAAATTCCCAAACTACCAGTTCTAGCCTCTAAAGAGCCCTGAACCTCACTAAATTCATTGTCAGAAGCAAATCCTGTGGTTTACCCCTGGATTAATATTCCCTGCAAAACAACTATCAACAATACTGGATCCCACACTTGCACTTCCAGAAGCTCAGTATATTTCAGTCAACATACCAGACTCCTTGGTAACACACAGATAAAATGAGGCAACAGCTACTTTTTGGAGTGAGCTCAGAAAGGTAAGCTAAAAAGGATAAGACTCAGTATGTGCATGGACATTTTGCAGAAAATAACTGCTGTATCTGTTCCTCTGGTATGATTTTAAGGATCAAATTCCTTGAAGGTATGAGCCTGAAAACTAAAATTGGCAACCGTTGGAGACGTGTATCTATGGACTTGGACTCTGTCACAGTGCTGGTTTTATGACTTTAGAATACTTTCTGCATCACCACAAAGGTTTTTTAAAGTCCTCCTGTGCAACAGGCTATAAATATCAGCTATGGTACGGACGTGCAAATACTCACCACCTCCCTTTCCTCCCCACTCCTTGTACTCCCATCAACAAAAAAACACCAACAAAACAAACCATGCCTCTATTCAGAAGTAATACTTAGCCTTCTCTTGCAAAGATGGTCTATTTGACATGCATCAAACTAAACTCTGAGATACTGTTCTCAAACTGATTGTAGTTCTCACAGCTACCACTTCTGTTTCAGAGCTGACAAAGGACTTGTGAACCTGAAACCTAGCTCTTCCAACTACATGTCAGCATGTCAATCTAACATAAACCACCTGCAAGACTCCTATGTCCTTAGACTATAATGAGTACGGACAGATATATTCCATACTCCTCCATAGAAAGAACTCACATAGCACATACAGTGTTTTCCTCTTGTCATCAGAGACTATCACACTGATCCAGAAACAAGAAGGTAATACTCATCAGGTCTTTAAAAGACTGTGAACTAAATGAAACAAGTGAAACTAAGGCAAAGCAACCAAGAGCCAAGAACTGGATTTTTCAGAAGTACCGAGTACCTGTGATTTCCAATAAATTTGTATCAGAAGTTATGCATTCAGTACATAGTTTTAAGCGTTGGACTGTGTTTTCTTGCAGAACAAGGACTTAAGTCTAACACCTAGTAATTAGCACTTGGCAGAAAAAGTTCTGTTCAAGACAAAGACTCCAGAGAACACACTGACAACTGGAGACAAGCACCACAGTACAGTCACATTCTTCAAAGTCCTCCATACATTGGCAATATCAACGTACCCTGACATTCATAAATATGCTAAGAAGAGTCCTCCCTCAAGATCCTCCTGAACCTAAGTAGTCTATTACAGGGAAGAAATTTCCATCTTTATATTATGCTTAATATTTAGTGACCTAATGACTAGGTGATTCACTGACACCTAAAAACAGGTATTCTCCATTCACAGTTTGGGAGTTTGCTTCCTCTGAACTCTCAGCACAGGAGGCAAATTTGACGTTAGCCTGAAGTGCGTTAAGAGAGCATTCTTTACTGGTGTTTGAGACACAAATATTCATTTAATGCGAGCTAAAATTAAAAGGGCTCTGAACTACAGTTTCTCCTCAGCCAAGACGAAGAAAGAAATCAAGGTTGAATTAATGTTCCTGTTCGGCTTTGTGTGTAAAGCATTGACGGAAAACACCAGAATTGACACTCCTTTATCTTGGGATTGATATGACCTGTATGATCAAGTTAGCTATTAAAATATGCCATAAAGTTTACAGTCATTAAGGGATATCAAGTTTGCCCTAGTGGTCAAGGATTGTTTTTAACTCACCATTGAGCCATTTGAGTACATTGACTTGTAACTACATGGACAGCACAGGCCTCCTGAACTTTCAGAAGAAACTTTAAGAGATTCATAGCGTATAAGCATTTCTATCTCACTCAGAGCTTGAAACCAGCACTTGGTTCTGGGAACAAAAGTGTTTCCAGAACTCAACACTCAAGACCAGCGTCCTGGAACACTACGTTGTATTGCAGGGATATAAACAGACAAGTGCAAGCAGAAACACTCTCTCTCTGCTTATATTTTATTCTTATGAAACAGGCAGCCTTAGAAGGTAAATCACACCCAACTTTGGTTATTTTTCACCTTTTCTGCTATCTAAAAAGCCACCAGGAATGCTTGTAAGAAACATGTTGATGAGACAAGAAAGAGGAAGGTTAGTGTAGCAAAAGAAACTGAAGCAAGTAAACCAGTTAATGCCACAAACAGCTCAATATATCTAATAGTTCACTGCTCCTCAAATGAGGAAGTTCTTGCTTCCTTCTTATTTCCTGTTCTCAGCCCTACAGGCCTTCCTGTCTCTTCTCTATCACCTGTGCTGTTTACTGGGCCCTCCCTGAACCCAGTTCAACTTGCTAGGCAGTAAGAAAGCCACAAAGCTTCTCCAGAAGTTTTCTAACTTCTGAGCATGATGAGTTGGCTCAAAAAATATCAAATGCAGAATTAGTGCACTGGACATAGCAGGAATAAGGGCCTGGGAGCTTTTGGATAAGCCCTCCCGGGCTGACAAAAATGCCCTGAGACACACATTTCTGATAGTGACACAACGTTTACCATTTTAACCCTTGAAGTGGACACAAAAATGGATCCCACTGTGTAAAAAGCACAGGCTCAATGCTCCCATCACAAGCAGAACATACTCCTGTGAACAGCTTTTTTTGTAGTATGAAAACCCATTCAAAAGTGAAATGAGATGCTCATTAACAGGACAAGCCAATAACTATTTTCATCTCAAAAACTTCCAGATTAGTTGATAGAAGGGGGGAATCATTGGAAAAGAAAGAAGTAAGGGAATAACTATAATATTTTCTTAGTGGGAAAAAAGCAGCCTTTTGATTCCAGTAAAAGGAAGCAAATAGGCAGGAGGCTGCACGGAAAAAGCAAAGAAGGGAGAACATGAGTACCTAAAAAATAGCTGGACTTACATAGTAGCTGCTTGAAACATATGTGTAAACTGACTTGCTGAGTCGTCCCCAGCAATTCTGCAACAATACATACTTGCAATATGTATTTAAGTTGCACAAGCTTGATTTTTTCGGTTTTCTTAAAAAAGGCACAGCTTCCAGACCCCATCTAGTGGTGGGAGTGCCTTACAACAGCCTCATTGATCAAGACCACTTAAGACAGTGCACTGTTTTTAAAAAAGAAACATTACAGTTGGTTTCAGTTTAACACTCACCTGAAAGAATGGCAATGCTCACACATTGTAAAAATAGAAAAACAAGATTTCCAGAATCACTAGTCAACTTGTAATCCTGCTAGACTTATATTGGTTCTGTTATAAGAGTAATTCATTCGCTATTTTGAGGAGCCAGCCCATCACACTCAGATCTTATTTGTATACTGGGGGAAAAGGGAGGAATCTCAATTGCTGCACTAAATCTGAGACAGAAAAGGTATCAAGCTGTGAATGAACTTTGGGAAAAAGCAAAATGAATCTGCCTCTGTATCCTGACTCAGTCAGCAAGACTAATCAAATTATGACTATTTGAAGTGAGCTAAACTTTTCACAATTCAGAGCTGTGCAACTGTCTCTAAATTTCGCTATGCATGCCAAGAAATTTTGGCCTTTCAGTTACTTTTTTCACTGTAATAGCCAAGCATAAAGCGCTCCCAGTTTCCCATCAGAAAGTTAACCAGTTTCACAATATATGAATGAACTCTACTCATAATCAGAATTTTTTTCTAAGCCTAAAAATATTTTATTTTTAATTTGTAGAGATGTTTAGTGTTGCCTGATTAAGAAGCAGATAAAACCAACTCTCCTGGCTGAAGGTACGTAACAGCAAGGTAGACGACAGATATTCCTATAACCCAATTGGAGAAGAGACGTATATTTTGGAGAAAAATACTCTGGTGTAAAAATCCTCAGATTTTCCGGTTAAATAAGTAGATGCAGCTCATTTGTTTCTGACAAACAGTGGAATCTACGTCTGAATTCTCTAATCCATTAATCATTCAAGATTTTGAAAATTTAGAGCTATTAGTTTGAAACTGCACAATTAGCCGTATTCCACCGACTGCCACACAAATTTAGAAGTTAAAAGCAAATCACCCCTTCTCTGACAGTACATCATCAAGCTGAACAAAGTTAAAGAAAAAACTATACCTCACCTGAAGAGCCTCTGCTGATTAAAACCAGAAATTCAGCGTTAAGCCTGATCCCCTTCACATGAGTGAAGGCCAGCTGAATCCTGTGGGCTTATCAAACCTCACCTATACCTGTAAAGAGACTCAGCACACCAGTGCTGTTGGCCATAACACGTTACGTGAAGGTATTGCTAGCTACAGTACTGCCAGTGACCACAAACAGCTAGTCTTTGGAATTCCAGGGTTTTCATTTGCTTTCTAGATTTCGCAGGGGAGCAGCAGCAGGATTCCCAAGAACAGTCTCCAGTTATGAAGCAAACCAAGTAGTGGCTGCATCAGTTTAACTCTGCTTCCATCTGAGAACTGACAGAGAACAGGACAGTAGTTGGGGCAATGAGTTTCACATGAAATGTTATATTAGAAGCAAATTATTAACTACATATAACCATTTCACCTTTCCTGTACTGGAGGAGTGCTGCAGCCCTGCTTAACCCACTGCAAGTTACTATTTTGGCAATCCACAGCAAAAATCTGAACGTATCTACACTTCTTCCCCTTCTTTCTACCTATTTAACGCCTATTCAAAACCCCACTACCACACATTGTGACAAAACAGCTAAAGTTTACCTGATCTAGTAATTTCTGCTAGCACCACAGGTGGAATTGTAGGGCTGAATAACTCCCACAATGGCCACAACATTGTGAAGGATAACATCAATACTGAAGGAGGCATTTCCCTTGACAGCTTAGGCCATACAATAAAGTCCCTCACAAGTGAATTTCATGTGAAGCAATGGAAATAAAAAGGTAGGCTAGGGAAGGAATAGACAGAGCTAGCAATTTCTGCCACAGTTATATATTCTGCTATTCGACAATCCCACCAAGTTAATACTTTTACATCGTGTTCCCCAACAGCGTCTACTCCCTCATCCTTCCTACACCTCAGGCAGTTATATTTACTTGGATACTGATGAAAACATTTAAGAGAGCTACAACCTGTAGGGAAGCAAGGATTTCCACCATTAGCAGACTTTTTTGACAATGAGAAAAGGAGCTGATGGAGTAGCCCTTCTTTGCAGTGTGAGTGTTCTGGCACACAAGTTACACAGGCAGCTTCCTGTTTATCCCTAGATTACAGCAAGCTTCCTGGCTGTTTAACCAATCCTGCCTATAAAATTCATCATCCAAAACACTTCTGGTACACGTTACCTAAAACTACGTTTTGTGTCCTTTATTATTAATAAGAATATAGAAAATATACACAAACTCCCTCACATACCAACTTCAGTTCTTTGTTAAGTCTACCACAAGTATTTATAGCATCATGTGGATTACTTTATCCTTAACAAAAAAGGGGTTTTTTCCTGATAATTAAGTTCACAGTGTATTTTCCCCGGAAGAGACTGTAACAAACATTCTGCAGATTAAAGTCTAAATTCTGGCTTCCATTTCCACATGGAAGCAAGAATTACATTTTCACTGACCTACAAATGAATAAAATTGTTTCCTCATAAGGCAAAATGAATTGGCCCCAAATATGTGTCCTAGTTTCAGCTTGGATAAAGTTAATTTTCTGCCTAGCAGCTGACATAGTCCTGTGTTTTGGATTTATTATGAGAATACTGTTGATAAAATACTGATGTTTTGGTTGTTGTTAAGTAGTCAAGGCCTTTCAAGCTTCTCATCCTGGCCTGCCTACAGGAAGGCTGCGGATGCACAACAGGTTGGAAGGAGACACAGCCAGGAGAGCTGACCTCAAGTGACCAAAGCGATACCCCACATCCTATGACATCATGCACAGTATATAAAGCTAAGAGGAGAAAGAAGAGCGGGATGTTTGCAGTGATGGTGTTTCTCTTCCCAAGTAACCATTAGGTGTGATGGAGCCCAACTTTCCTGGAGATGGCTGAACACCTGCCTGCTGATGGGAAGTAGGGAATGAATTCCTTGTTTTGCTTTGCTTGTGTGTGTGGCTTTTGTTTTACTTATTAAACTGTCTTTATCTCAGCCCACAAGTTGTTTCACTTTTACTTTTCTGATTCTCCCATCCCACTGGGAAGCAGTGAGTGAGCAGCTGTGTCATGCTTAGCTGCTGGCTAGTGTTAGACAATATGTTATAAATCAAGTTCCATATTTCTAGATTAGCAAAACAGATCTGCAGAGACCACTGGGAGTTTTGGCAAATGCTCTGTTACTTTAATAAAAACTAAAAATCCACTCTAATTTATTTAAATATGAGGGACTCTGGCTTTGGCAACCCACTAGCAGGACAGAACTCACTCTGAAGAGTTCCCTCCCCTGAGAGTTTCCTGGGATCCAACTGCAGCGGCAGTCAAATGCTTTAGGCCATTTTCTTTCCTTCAGCCAAGCACACCCTTCTCACCATATTTTGGGCACATCGCTGATCAAGCAAAAGAGGAAGGTGATGATTGTCCCAGAAGAACGGCAGCTGAAAGTAGACTTATCACCTGCATTCATTTAAGTTACAGTTTGCTGTCCAAGTCCAAGTCTGAGGCTCTAATATCAGCCAGCAGCATTTACTCTGTGAGGAGCAGCCTGTCTCTTACTATTCACTTTCCTGGTTCCGAGTCATCTGGGAGGAGTGGGCTGCATGTGGGAAACAGGAGCCTATTTTACACAATGCACCACACCGAGTAGGTACAAATAGTTTAAATTCAGTGCTTAAGGGAACAGCTGCATGGTATACACAATGTACATCCAGTTGTACAAAAAGGATGTTGCACGTGTTCCCCTATGCAGGAAAAAGTGGTGTGACTTACCCACCTCCAAATTTCAGCACTGTAGTTGCAAGGTATGATGTTTAACCATCACCATTTAGCTGTCTAATTGGAAATATTTACTTTGTTCAGATTATCACTAGGAAAGGGTAGCTCTTGTCCATCAGACGTAAGCATACAAGCTTCTACCAATTTAATTTATTCAAGCCCTTCAGGGCAACCTAGAGGTTATACCATAAGGCACCCTTTCCCCCTCATCATTCAAAAAAAGACTGTAGAATTCAGCTTTGTCAAAGGTTATTGAGTCTTTCACACTGGTGCTAAACCTGGAGAAATACAATTACTTGCCAAGAAGCATTAACAATTAAATTCCATTATAGCTATTTTATATTTGGCATTATAAAGTACAACGCCACAATACAGCCAAAGCTGCGTGTCCTTAAATGTGTGAGCACAGACTATTATCCCATACACACAGAGCAGCCCCCAACAAGCACTTCGCCTTGTGGTTAAGACTGAGGAAGAAGGCAGGAGAGCATCTACATGGTAGATCTTCTGAGTTGCCGTGACTTGATAGCTGCTACCACCCCAAGCAATAGCTCATCAACACTTCTATAGGTAGACTGAGAAACTATTGGAGATCGAAATCTTAAGAATAGCTAAAAATAATAAAAAGGCACTATTTCTGCTATTAAAAGGCAGCTGTTAAAATTTGTGAGAGAATTCCTTACTCAAGTAAACTGCTCCTGCATTTATCAGGGTCAATGCTCGAATCCTTAGCGATATTTCCTCTCTTTGTTCCTATTAGCCTTGTACAACCTTTTGAGAGCTGATCCCATTTCACTTTGCTACCCAAGTGAAAGACTTCATGTAAATTTTGCACCCATACAGAATTTCTATTGACATAAGCTATACCACTTACCAACATAATTCCTTTTATATTCACACTCTGAGAAAAAATGCCTAAAGAGAGAAATGTTTTTGCGTAACTTCCTTTTGAAAACAAGACCAACTCAGCCTGTGGAAGTTCTTAAATCACAAGATTGAGGTAGAAGCTGAAAAAACAAAGAATCCTGCAAAACCAAAGTCAGGTCAGCTGGCTTGGCAAGAGGAAGCCAACTTTGTCCATATTAATTCACAATGAAAAACTAGGCATGAAGTTAAAATGACAGAAATATTTTGGGGGGAGGAACAAAACCCGAAAAAAAACAAAAAGCAAAAAACCAACAAGAAACATGATTTATAAGAGCAAAACTCTAATGTCTTGTATTTCTCTCTATCCAGCAAATGCTTAAGTTAGTTTGATGCTAGAAAATTACTTACTAACACTTAGACATAAAGAGCTTGACATGGGTAAGAGAAAATAGTTCAGGCAACTTCCCTAACCCCCTTCCAGTTACATTTTATCAAACCTAAACTTAATAGCAAACTGTAAAACAGCTGCCAACAAGGGCTCTGGCAAACTATATAAGTGTGAGCAAGCTCTAGAGCCACCAGCATCAGCATGCAAATATGGTTTCAAGCTTAAAATATATATATATATATTTTCAAGCCATTAATGTTTACAATTTAAGAATAACAAACTCTCCTGAAACCATGACTTTGCTGCTATTGTAACAGATTTCCAAACATTTTAGATTTTTTTTAAGCCAGTTATAACTAACTTCATAGGAGGTTCCTTTTTCTCTCTGTACAGCACAAACCCAGGAAGAATTTTTAGTGTTATGCACTTCTAGATATTCCAAAAATTTCACCAATAAGGGGAGAGTCAAGTGTATGCTATGGAAGATTTTAAATAGCTGAGGCTACTGCATGGTAAAACAAGTACCACTTATTTCCTGTTCTTTTCAATTTTTTGACATTATCTTTTCTACATTTACACTTGTAACTGGAAACATGTAAACATAAAAGCAGGTGGGGAACGGGAGAAGCATTTACTTGAGGTGCTCAAATTGTTTTTCTGATTATTATGATAAAAAAGGAATTACTTTCAAAGTCTGAAAGATTTAAAAAGAGTTCAACAGAAGCTTAATCTCTCATGCACGTTAAACTCTGGTATCAGACATTGCATACGTCCACTTTAGAACCCAGTCTAACCACACTTCATATTGCAAACTCATTCCCTTCATTTGTTTTAAATCCTCGGCAAATCTGGAAACACATTATGCAACCAAACTGATTATCCAGGTGTCTAGGAAGTCATAAAAAACCTCTTAAGCATTGAGTAAGAAGCTGCCTTGACCACAATTTCTAGGCAACCACTGGAAACTTAGCTGGGCAGAAAAAACAAACTGTAAAGCAGCTAGTTTCCACCATGGCTTCTTCCAGTATTAGCAAGCCAGTGCTAAATATAATGATGTGAACTTAACAATCTGAGTTAATCTGCAGGAGGCCAGGCAGGCTTCCAAAAAATCACTTACCTTAGCACTGAAGATCTAGCCCCATTTTAAATCAAACTAGATCATACGTATGAGAAGAAAGGAAATTATGCACAATAATTTAAATCAGCACTATTAACATTGCTGTTAACTTCGTTCTGCATCTTTTGTTACCATGGTATATTCTGACTTAAAAAAAAAAAAAAAAAAAAATAGAGTGGTATGCCATCACCTCTCAAGGGAAAGAAATACCACAGTGTAAAACAAGGACAGCTAGATCTTACCTCTGAGGTTTACGAATATCCCAGAGTCCTACGCCTTCCTTAGAGTTGGCAGTGGCCAGTAATCTGGGTTCTACTGGATTAAACATCACACTGTGAAAGGCTGATGGGTAGTGTGCCAAGCAGAAGGGCTCTGTTGAAAAAGTTGAGATTTCAGACATAAGAACAAACAATGCATACAACTGTTCGATGCAATGAGTTTGGCAGCTTAATATGGAAACAGCATGACAAGATCTGAAGATACAGAGACATGTTCAAACCATTTCTCAAGCTGACACATCCAAAGCAGTATAAAAACTGAGGTTTTAAAATCCACCCACATATACATTAACTTTATATAAATATGGAAAAGGACACATACTGGACTTCAAGACACCATTTTGCTTACAGAATGTTATCAGAGTTTAAAACTAGCCACTTAAAGATCAAGTATTTGAATCTTCTTAAGGTTCATGACCTTAAGAGGGTCATCTAATAAGGACTACACATTGGGGGCTTCAGAAAGTTTCCTAGCAATACGTAACTGGAAGCTTCCACAGCCATTAATTATCACCCAAACTGTAAATGTAGCAGCAATTGCTTATATGGAAGAACAATATTACAAAAAGCGAAATAAGTCTGTATGGAACTCAGCTCAAAGAAAGCTGCCAAACCTGGGGGAAAGAGGCCTGTCACCTCTTAGAGTGCTGTACAAGTAGACAAGAAGTGTGTTCCTCTTTCACACACAGAGTTAAAAACAGGCTCATCCAGACTGTCTTCCTCTTATCTTGATCAGCGTAACAAGACTGTGTTTGGCCTGCTACTCTGCCCTATTCATGCCATCAAAATGCTGCCTCCATGAAGAATGGGAAAAAGCCTTGACTCTGTCATCCTTCCCTGTATCCTTTTGCTAGCTTTACAGCTTTAGGCACAGTCTAATTCTCTTTGCTGTGTACACCTTTTGTGGCATGCTGCTACTCCTTCACTCAACTATGAAACCAGAATCAGTGCCTATTTTGAGCCAGGGATTATGCTAGACTTTCTGATTAGCTGTTTGATTCAATGCAAGCACTGTGTTGCTCATGTGCTTGAGAGACTCTTTTACTGTGCTTATTAAAAGCCACTGTGTGCAGGCACCTTCAGCCTCATGAGCACCTCCAAAGGTACTTCACTTTCCTTCCTCATAACCCTCATTAAAGACATATAAAACATAGCTAAACAGATAACCCTCCCAAATTTCCAATATGTTCTGAAACTACTGCCCATCAAGCAACTGAGAGAGAATTAATGTTTACTTGTCCTGCCCCATCTGTATCCTCCTCTTATGCCCTATTACAAGCTTTGTGACACAGGGACTTTTCTTTTTTAGCATTCATTTAGCACTGATAAAAACAAAGGTCTCTGACCATGGCTGAAGCTCCCTGGTGCTATTAATTGTCAGAGGAGGCAGAAGTAAAGGGAAGAACAGGAGCAAAGTTTTGTTCTGTCAGCAGCCCCCAAGGCTTTAGAGGTTGTTGAGCTGCCAGTAGTTCCAAATAAGGTTTAACACCAAAACTGACCTTCTACATTTGCATCATCACATCAGGTCCCTGCTGGGACAGAAAAGCCTGTGTTTCTAAAACACCAGCCCCCACTGAGAAGCAATGGCCTGCATTAGCTGAGTGGACAGACAACAGACAACAACATCAGATTGCCAAATAAAGAAGTTTTGTTTATTCAAATCATTGTCTCTAAATACTGGTGTTTTACTTCATTCCTCTATTATCAATAGCCTGGCCTGGTACCACAGTTTTCTTCTAAAATATCAAAAGTTGCCATTTAGCCTGTCAAATTGAAGAAAGATTGCAGGAGATAAACTAATGAGGCATTAGGACACTTTAATGAAAAGTATGAGGATTACTTTTTTATTGTTTTTCATGCTCATTCACAATCGAGCTCTTATACACTGGAACATGAACATGTTTCTCAAGAGAGAAGCTCAACACCATCTCTAACAAAAACTAAAAGTGGGTTTATAAAAATTACTGTGTAAATCACTCAGCAGTAAAAGACGGGGAAAAATAGAAGGGTAATGAAACTCCTTTTCCAGCTTCTTTTAATGCACTCTTTTAAAATAGGAGGTTATTTGCAAGATTTTAATGAGCTGGCCACTCAGGGTCACTAACTATACTTGGCGCTGGCAGGCACAGCACCTATCCCCATGACAATACAGTTGCAAACAAGGAGATTACCCCAGTGACAAGTATACTGTAGTAGCCACTGGCAGGTTTCACATAGAAATGCTGACTCAGGACTCCTATATAAGCATGCAAAAGCCCTTCATTGAAAATTCAGAGAACCTAAGACACTACTCAAAAAAAGCCACAAATGTACCACAGACAACACTCCTTCACTCCATTTTCCCTGGTACAGCCTTCTCAGACTCTCAGCAATAGTAAAAGCACTAGCAAGGTTCAACTACACCAAAGAAGGACAAATTTATTTTCATACCATTTCAGAAACTCCAGTCAGATTGGACTTCAGTTTATGATATTGAGCATGGGGGACTACGGTTGGTCCATGGATTCCCTGATGGAGGGCATGGGAACAGAAATTAGCCTTGAAGATATTAAGGCCTACTGGTGAGAAAGATGGGAGTAAAGGAGTATCTGGAGATATCAAGGTGTACCCATGAGAGAGAAGGGAGTAAAAGAGTAACATTGATGATAGCAAAATTAGCCAATGAGATGTTACTGCTGTAACTTGTAACCAATAGTGAAGAGACACATGAATTGGTAAAACTGTATAAAAATGCACCTGTGGCAATAAACAGCATCTACTAGTTGCATCCTGGAAGAACTTGGTCTATGTAGTTTGTCCTTCTCAACTGCGACAACTGAGCAGCTTCATACGTGTGCATTTAAGCACCCAGTCTCACCCACTGCTGACATTCACTGTCAGCAACAGGTAGTTCTCCCAACAGAGACAGATCTTTATGGTGTAGAGTTCAGGAGAAGGCAATAAGGAACATTTCACCATTTCTAATTTGGAAGACATATTCAGTGTCTGGCCCCCTCACTTAGACATTATGAAAGCAGAAAAACAGGGATGAAGCACCACTTAGATTTTCCAAAGGTAAATCAGTCACATCAGACTAATTTGATCTGTTTCTTTGATAAAGTAACTGACCTTTTATGCAGGGGAAAAGTGGTAGATCTAATGAGAACTAAATTCACATGTGGTATAGTATCAAGTTTATCTACAGGCAGTTGGGATTAGCAAAGGGAGTTCTACAGGGTAAGAAACTGGCCGAAGGGAAGACAACAGTTCACTGTGCTAGTAATGGACTTCTGAGCAAGAGGGAGGTTGTTAATGAGTTTCTCAAAGACCGATTCAGAGAAGAGACACTATTTTTATTAAAATCTGTGATGTACATATACTAAGTGTGTGCATTGTTTTTCAGAATGGTTTAATAAAATTATCAGATGGGAAAGAGATAAGAGGTTATCAGGATTGCATAAGAGAATCAGAATTCACAGTAAGAATCAGACCACTGAAAACTAAATGCAGTGCTAGTATATGTCATTTTTTTTAATAAAAAGGCAATATGCCTGGGGAAGGAAGGGCATCAATAAGCAATCTACTCTGAGTATTCTGGTCAGGCTTACCAAGAAAGACCTAATTGTGGTTACTCATGTTCAATAAAGCCCTCATGATACTAATGGCTCTAGAAGATTCCCACATGAGATTATAAAGTATGTCTTGTTTCAGCTTTCATTTCCTAGTCAAAAGGGGACAGAATCACAGCCTAGAAAAATTATCAAATTCACTAGGTATTGGAAAAAGGTAATTCAGTTAAACTGCAACTTTGACCCAACAACATGTACAAATTGCCACAAAATACATAAGCTGGATTTCAGTGCCATAAACAACTTTACTGGGAGACCAGTAGAAATTATGCGTCGAGGCAATTGCACTTAATCAGCTTACAAAAAAAAAAAAAAGAAAGTCTATTTAACTATGAAGGGAACCAAATTCTGTATTCCTGTGGATTGCCAAGTTTTAAATTCTTAGCTTCATGTTCTTTAAGATGGGGCAAACTCACAACTTCATCTACTGAAGTATTACTTAAGTATTCATATACTGAAGTTAAATTACTGAAGTATTCCTCTTCAAATTTATATAATTACCATTCTAAACTAAGATTCTTCAGCCTTAAAACTGCATCTGTAGAGATACAGATTGCAGTGTTTTGAGAAGCTGCAGGTTTGTTACATTAATCAGCGGTATTCAATTCTGTTCTAGAAAACAAAGATTGAAGTAATAATTCAGCTTTCCTCTTATCACATAAGGGCTCTAGGTTTCCCTACAAACAGAAAACATGCATAAGAACAATTCTCAGCATCACAGGGAAGTACACAAATAGCTTTGGAAAACTGTTCAAGTCAAAATAACAGCTTTCTAAACATCCAAAAATTGTTTATCCAAGGCTATAGACAGAAACAAAAAAAAAAAATCAACATTCCTAATTGATTTCAAGTTTAGCAAGACATTTTTATCAAAGAAACATGTCCTTCACTACTGCTTTATTCAAATTTAAACCTATTCATACCAAGTTCCATGCCAGTCTGCACTATTCGCTGATACTTTATGAAGTCATTTAAGACAATAACACTGAACTGTAGAGATCAGGGCTTGCCTATCACCAGCCACAAGAATTATGCCTCACTTTCACCCTTCTCCAACACTGCCTGTCCCAACTGTCACAGAAAAACATAACTTTCCCCTTCCCGGCCTTGCCCACATTCTTCCTAATCAACGATCTTTTCCATCTAGAGATCTCACCTCCATGGGAAGACTCTCGGATGTCCCAGATAAGAACTCGGCCATCATCTGATGAACTGGCAAAGATGTTGTCATTTACTGGGCTCACCGAAAGGCCGTACACTGCATCTTCATGGGCGAACACATCCAAGGTCTCAGTGCTGGGAAAAAGATGCACCATATTATCAGCCTTCCTTCTTTTGCTGTTGTTTTAAAAAGCAAACTATTTACAGCTTTATCTACTAGTAATACTTAGCAACAAAGTTTATATAACTTCATAAGAAGATACCTGTGTTTAATTAGAGTAAAAAACAAACAAAAAGCCCATGCAGAGTGACCAAGATGTCTTGCTATGAGGGAGAAGCCCCCGCAGACCAAAACCCACATATTAAGAACTTCAGAAACTGCAAGACGCTATGGAAATCGTGTTGTATTAGATTACGCTTGGGAGGAGGTAATGTGACAGGGAAAGAGGTCTTGGGACCCGTGAACTAAATTTTTCCTACTTAATGAAAAAAGGAAAACAAGACGTAAGTTCGTTCTTTTAATACAGGCATCTGTATCATCTAAAAGTTCAGTTGAAGCTCATGAAAAAGTAACTTTCCAGCTGGCTTTTAAAATAAGTTTTCTTAATCTCCAGGGTAGACCAGACCTATATTTTTGCCATCTAGAAAAAGCAGTGAAAAATAACAAAATAGAAGTAAGGCTCCTGAAAGTACCTAGATTTCAGCCATTCCACAGCTATTAAAAAAAAAAAAAGCTCATTCTCCGTTCTTTTCCCAACTTTTTAGATCATTTAAAAAGGAGGAATCAGTGGCATGGAGAGGCCAAAAGCTAAAATATTAAGACAGAAGATCCTGGGGCTGTTTTGTTTCTTTGGCAAAACCCCTTTATTGCTTTATATGCTTTGTATATAATCCCTATACCTCTTGGAAACTCAACCAAAGATTTACACAAGAAATAGATATATGGTATGATGGCAGGCAGATGTACAATGATCAGTTCAACGTAAATGGCTTTGGACAAACTCGGCAAGAAATTTGTCCATATTATTCTAACCAGGATTCAGGCAACTCAGAAAGATTTAAGGTTTTATATTTCTCTGTTCTAACAGAGACCTGTTTCTGCTTTTTCTTTATACTTGATTTTTTGAGTTCATGTTATTTAAACGGTCACTGTTTAAATCTGTAGAAGTTATTAGTACTGATCAAAATTTTAACTTTATAGTAGTTCTACTTCAAGAGCAGTAAGCTCAAAAGCCCAACCTAATGTATTACCACTACTGTATTAATTATATTTTTACTAACAGCCTAATCTTGATGCAGCACAACAATAATTCCCAACCTCTTTGTAGTTTCGCTATAAAGTATCAAAATAAATATTCTTCACATTAGTGTGAAGAATCAGGCAGCTGCATCCAAAGTTTTAAAAGGCAGTTAGGTAGGCCAAGTACTAGCTATCTTAAATACAAATCAGGTGAGCATTTTGGAAAAAAAAATATACCCTCCCTCCCCCAACAAACAAACACAAAAAACCACAAACAAACAAAACCCCAACAAAAGAAACAAAAACCAAACAAACTTCAAAAAGCCCGTATGTGCCACAATACTTGTATATGTGCCAGAATAATCTGGCCTTGAATCTACTCAGAACCTACTATGCTTCCTGTAGGACAGCATATGTATTTAATAATCAACCTCTTTCCCGAGGTCGAAATGATGCAGAATCCAAGTGCTTAAAAAAAAATGCAGTGATGGGGAATACTTCATTCCAGATATGAATTTAGATAAATAAAAAGCATGTTTCAGGATTAAAACACTGTGCTCTTCTCTTAGACCGTTAATTTAAAACAAAAAGTGCTCCAGTTAGTTGACAGTAAGGGAGCGCTTGAAGCAGAGGAAACATAAATTGTGTATTTACCTTTCAACATCATGGAGTATAACTTGCTCATCATTGCCTATAAAGAGAAATATAAACACTTAACATCAGGTTCCAGTGGTCAAAAAGCACAAAACCCAATAATTTTAAAAAATTTATTTTGTATTTTGAAAACAAAACTGGAGCAGGGACATCAGTTCAGTTGCCAAGTGGTCAGCTCAGTTATGTGAAAGGCTCCATGTGACATTTCCAGTCATGACAAAATGCACCAATCCATTCCATCTGTTACTGCTCAAAAAATAATTGTACTTAATTGTGTTATTGATCATTCTTCATTCAGTTTGAGCTCAACTTTAGGACATTGGCAGTAAGAGAAGCGCATTATATTAAGCTGCAGAATACTTTTAACTCTGAGGCAAACACACCTTTCTTCCTGGTCAGAGGATTTCAATAAAAAGATAACGGAAGACAAAGAGATACCAGGAGCAAAACACACTGGGCACCCAGCTCAAATGCCACCAGTTCACACTGTCAGCATTCAGGGTTTTGCAACCATTGAAAACGCATGAACGTGACAACCAGTATAATTTCTTTTGTATTAACAAAAAACAAACCAAGTAACGAGACAATCATGTTACTTTTCTTTGATCACGTCCATTGAATACAATGGCAACTAACCACATGCATGCAGACAAAGAGGGTCACAGTTACAAAGTAATTCCACTGGCTCATGCAGTGTTTTTCAAGCTATAGCAACAGAATATTTTTAGTCTCTGCACTGAATATTAGTTTATCTAATTGGACAGCTCCACTTTAGAAATATTTAAGGAGACACATATTTAATTCAGAAGAAAGAAAAAAAAAAGAGAAAGCCCACAAAGTCATATTTTTATGCTCAGTATGTCTTTGTAGTTGCAATATCAAGTTGTGAAGCTTTCCTAATGTACACCAAAGCCAGGGGTTCAGAAGGAGCAAGATTTCATGTTACGATTCTGAAGTGTTCAAATGTCTCAGTTTTCATTTTTCCCATGCACATTCTGCCCCAACAGAAGAAAGATAAGAAAGTTTCTCTTTGACTAATGAGGTGTGAGATTTTTCTACATCCACTTGCTCTTTGCACAGACTCCTAGTTCAATCGTGACAGCCTTAGGTTACCGCAGTAGCTCATTGTTTCCACGCTACAATAAACAAGCCACTTATGTCTAAGTGTCCTTTGATCATTAATTGCAATGGAACCATTACAGGCAAGGTTTATACCTAGTAAAACTGCTCTAGTGCCTCTGTATTTCACGAGTGAAAAATGTAGCCTAGTTTCTCCAGTGACAAAATTTCCTCCAGCAGACACTGGTGCTCCTCACTCTCCATACAGCATGAACACAAGAATCATTCTAGATGCCTGGCTTTAGGCCTCTAATCATCATGGGATCAACCTTCCCTTCCATCGCAAGCCTCCAAATGTGAAAGAATGAACAAAACAAGGTGTGGGGAAAAACTACTGCTTCTCTCTGATTTGTGTGTAGGAGGAGAAGGTGGTGACAAAAATCTAACCACAAACTGCTTGGTTGCTTCTGGTAAGGATTCATCCCTGCACAAAACATCACTGCTGTTCAGCCCAGGAGGGTTCTCACTTAACAGTGTTTAACACAGGAGAGTTCATTTTTCATTGAGAATAACTGGGTTGTAATTGTATACACAAGTCTCCCATTTATAATCTCTCTTGTACTGATAACTGCAGTTATAACAATCAGAAAGACAATAAGTCTTTCCCATTCTCTTCAATTATACCTGTGAGGATGTAATGCTGCAGTGCATATACAGGGCAGCACAGTTAAGGCGGCCTAAACCCCCTATCTGTCACATCAGGCCTCTACAGAAACAAATTCAGTTCCCTAAAGGTTTATTTCAGCTTTTCAACTATACAACATTCAATGCAAAAAAAAAAAAAAAAAGTCCATACTGTTTACCAAGAGGGGACCTTTCATTTCAAACGCTGCGCTACTCTCAGCGCATGGACAAAGAATGGCAACAGTATTCTTCAGGGATGGGAAGTTCTTTGGTATATTGAGACAGTTTTTTTTGTCCAGAGATTACATGTAAAACACTGTCCACTCAGTTCCTTCCTTCTGTTTTCGTAATGGCTACATGTGGTGCAAAGAGCTTTGAAATTCCTTGGATGCGATTCAGTTTCTACTGACGTGGAAAATCCTTTTTCCTCTTCTATCAAGAGCTGCTTTAGGGAAAGGTCATCAGATCCTAAGTCATCAGTTACTGGCAGCTTTATTTACAGAATGAATTGAGTTCTGTGTGCCTTGTGCTTGTTTCCATACTCTAATTTTTAGGGTTTTTTTGAGTATTCTGACTTCAGTGATTTGGATACAACTCCAACTTCAGTACTGAGGGGGATGATGACCAACAGATCTCAGGACCCACGATTCTTTCAGACCTTTTAAGAATCTCCCAGAACATTGTTGAGTGAATAATGATTATTTTACCAATGCAGATAAAACAGATGGTACATCTAGGCCATGCAGCAAAATGACTCTTTACAAGGGATCCAAGAGTCAGACTCACAGCCCTTGCAGACGAGCTCTGTGAATCTTGGTGGAGCAGCTGAAAGAGTTCCTGACTCCTCCAATGGAAATAATTTCTGGCAGAGGCACAGCATGTTTATGCAAACTGGAGGAGGAAAAAGAGATGAGAACGGCCAGTTTGTCTGTGCATCAGCTGTCACAGTGCATCTAACCTGGCATCTTTGCAAAAGTCCACCATAACCAATGACGTAAATCTTTAACTGCAGGTGTTAACTGCGGTGGCAAGGTACAGTCAAACCACTCAGCTGCCCTTCCTGTGAAATCTACACCTCTGACAGCGGCACCCAATGGGCAGAGGGTTGAGTTGGAAATGTGAAAACCTCATTACAGCTGCTCCGGCAAGATTTGGCACAGTTCATTCCTTGAATATTCATGTAAGGTTCCATTTGTCAGAATTCAAACTAAAGTAAAACTGACTCCAGCCCAAAATTTCTCTGGACTCACTCATGCAGATACATTGATTTAGAGACAGTGTGGACTGCTGTCTTTCTCACAAAATAAACAGCAGACCCCAGAATCAGAAGACAGGCAACACTATTTGACATTTTTAAGGTTTTCTCTACCTCAGAAGTATCTGTGAATCCTTCCATCCTTAAAATTTGACATCATCTTAAGCTTTGTCATGGCTTTTATTCTAAGGGTTGTTATAGTTTTTGACACAAGAGTTGAAGGATGGGAAGCTACCATTCTACCATTCGCGTGCACTTAGAATCAATTTATAGCATTGATTTGCAGTTCACAAATCTTGGTTCAAAAAGGTAATGAAGGGCTCTGACCAAGTAGTTTCATAATATCCTAAAACAAGTCTAACCTCATGTTAACGAACATACTGATGAAAGATACAAATTCCTGTCCATTCCATTATCACTTCAGAGAGAGGAAATCAAATACAGCAGAAAATGACACTGACTGCGTTTTGAGAGCCTTGTGCCTTTTCCTTCCCAATTCAATCTTCCTCCCTGCCTCAACACTTCAAAACTCAAGTGGTGAAATGAACCTAAATACTAGGGATTATTATCCCAGAACAAGTATATGTCCACTTGCCTTATATTAGTTTTAAGACTGAATTAAACTTTGTTAGAAAGTGGATTTACATTAGAAAAAGATGAAGAATATCAAGGCCAGTTAAAGCCCAATGTGACAACGGCTCTAAAAGGCAGACACTTACCTAGTTAGAACTGAAATGAGGTCTGAGAAGAAGTGATCTATCAATAGATGGCACAGCCCTTCCTTAGCCATCTAAGGGTGCATTAAAATCAGCTAGTAGTAGCAGGAATTTTCAAGCATCAGGCTTGAGCACCAGCGAGGATGCAGGGTTGCTCTTGCTATAGGTAAGAGCGAATAACAAAAATCATGTTCCACAGTCTGTAGCACAAGTAGCTTCAGACTGGATCCAGGATTCTCATGATAGGTCAAGACACAATGCATTTGCACCAGGGTTTGGGAAAACGAGAAGCGTGATAAAACTGAAAATGTTGTTCTACCTAAAGAATTCCCTGTTCTCGAAGAACCTTCAGCTGCCAATTAATGACACCTTTCAGATCCTCAGGGGACTATGGAAAAGAGCTTTCATGTGGGGCAGGATCTTGCTCATGGCTTCTACTCTAGGACAGTTACAGTTCAAACTCCTGTGAAACCAGGGTGCTCTTTTCCTTCCTTACCTCCAGAGAACACTTTTGTATTGCCACTGTTGAAAGCAAGGCAGAAGATATTAGAGTGATGCTCCCCTTTCAGCTGAACTGGTTTGACTCTTGAGTGGATGGCTTCTTCCATATGCCAAAGTAAGACCCGGCGGTCATCCCCTCCTAGAAGAAAGAAATGAAATGTGCATTACTGCTTGAGCCATGTGTAAACTGATGACAGACAAGTTATTCAACTCTGTGGTTATTCATAAAAGGCTTTGCTGAAACCCTTATTAGCATTAAAAAAATATACCTCACAAGGGTTCAGATATATAGACATGCATTTACATTAAGATGCCATGCAGTCAGGTATTCAATTAATATTAATGGAAACAGAGTAATCAGCAGGAAAAGTATAGATTAAACAGCTGCCATTCTGCTAACACACAGTGACAACCTACAGCAACCTGGAGACTCAGAATTTGACTGGTATGTAAAATACTGTAGCAAGCTGTAGATGAATTATATGCCAAATTAACATATGCATGTTGGCAAAATGCTTCTACATCAGTTCCTTGTTGCCAGCATCACTTATGTTATTCATGAAACAGGAACTCTTTTTCCCCTTCCACTGACAACTGTATCTCCTCTAGCAGTCTTTGCAAAGCCTTCATAGCATAGGTTTGCTACAGGACTGACATGTGGCCATAAAAAGATTTTACTGAAGCATTCGAAAGTCTTCAGCTTGTACAGTTATGGAATGCTTCTAGATCTGTAAAGGTTAAGACAGACATTTCTAAGGTGAACTCCTGACAAAGAGAATAACTGGGGAAAAGAAGTTCAACTCTCTCCTGCTTTACAGCTTTCTGTATTTCCTCTAATTGCTTGCCTAGGTGCAGTTCTCAGTTCAGAGCTCTATGCACAAATATACTGAAGTGCCTTCCTTCTCTGTCTGGTAAACAGTCAGATAGAAAATAAATATTAGGCTCTATTCATGCTTCAATTGCATTAAACTATTGTTTATTAGGAAGAGAAAAAATTCAAGATATTATTGTGTTGGACAGCACTCTCAACATCAATTTTGGATGCCTATAAATATATGAATAAAGCATCTTGAAGTCAGACTCTAAAGATTTTTGGGATCTGTCTTTAATAACAAACAAAAGAGAATGGCATTCACAAGTCAAAAGTACCACTAGAAACATGCTGATTTCAGTTAAAACATTTTACTGCTTCTTTGCACAATCAAAAGTATAAACTCAGCACCTTCTGAGCTGCTATCCAGAAGGAAAAAGGCATGAAACAGAGACAAAAGGAAACTGAAATTAATTGGTCTATGGTTTGCTTCAAGAAGAGGTAAATGCATAAATAGAATGCATGACTACTGTTAATCAGATTTCTTAAAACTTTTCACATCATATGATGCTATTAAGAAGTCTTCCCATGGAACTAAGTTATGTCAAACATCCTTTAAGTTAACAGTCTCTCAGCCTTTAAGTCTCCTAACAGATTTTATGACAATCACTTTGATAGACAGTACAGCTGCATGTTATGCTTATCCATGCTCCACGAAACTAATGGCGCATTCCTCCTCCTGATTTTATACTTTACAGAGCAAACAAGAATACACGATAAAAAAATTTGTGATGCATTTGATAACTTCTGGGAATAAGAGTCAAATGTGATGAGTCCAGAAAAACCCGCAGTAAAGTATGGTCAACTATACTGATAGGAGCTTAGATTCCTTTTTCTCTAGAAATAGGAGAGAAAGTTGTATTTGCACCCTAGTGCTTGCTGATGAGCTAGTAATAAGGAGATGTAGAAATACAACTGCTGAAGTATATGACCACGTCAGTCTAAAATCAAGAAGTGATTGTGACACTTAAAGTGGTTACTTTCCAAAGCTGCCAACAGCCAGGTCTTAATGTTATCACTACCTAACAAACAATTTAAGTAACACTTACGCCTGGTGAACACCAACATCGCTCCTATCAGACCACATCTATTGTCTTTCAAGACTTCTGTTGAAGACATTTCAGGGCAAAATATGCTATTGTTAATTGTTACCACAGCAAACCAATTTGCAAAACCACTGCAGTAAGTCTGCACATCCTCCGGTCTGATAGCACTAGCATCTAGGTGTCTCACTTTTAACAGCAAACTCATATTCATTTCCACTACCCACCTTGTCCAGATATGAACAAAAATCATGAAGACATGCCAAGACAACAAACATGACTGTGGTTTCCAGTACCCATACAGTATGGTAGGAGTGGGATAAACTGCAACCTGTGCAGAAAAGTCTGTGACAGTGTTAGAAGTTGCCAATACCTTCTTTTATTATAAGTTCCTATATCTTAATGCCTGTTTCTTCTGTCTCCGTCTTAGAAGCAATTCTTCCTACTGAATCCAGAGGTCCCTCTCCTCCCAGACACTGAGATCTCCATAAGACTTTAGTACAAAGGGCCACACTACTGAGTATCCAACACTACAGCAATCTGAGAACTATGTTTGCCTTTGTGGTGGCACATGTTCCACAGTTGAGGATGCTCTCCACACTCATACAGTTCTGTCCCTTCTCCATCTATGTATTGTCTTGCACATACTTGGCTTTGAGAACTTCTACACCCATTTCATTCCTCGGTTTCATTCCTCTCATACCCCACTGAGACAGAAATGTTTTATAAAATGTTAATTTTATAATGTTTGGAAGTGTGTTCCCTTCTAACTCCAGTTCAGCTATTCCAGACATACTTCTGACTGAAGGTCAGTTCCACCAGAAAGAAAAAGCCTTACCAATGCGTCCAGTCACAGAGGAGGATTTCTGGCAGAAAGACATTTTACCAGTCTCTACACCCTCATACAAGAAAATTAGAAGGGTTAAGTCACAGGCAAATATATGCAAGAAAAGGCAAGTGTCATATGACTGAAACCAGCAGAGGCGCAGACCTGCAAACGCAATCTCCGCAACCAAAACCTGACTCTTAGAGGAAAGAAAGGATGGAAGCACACATGTATGGCCAGATATACAGGGAGACAGCAAGAAAATGTGAACATACAGAGCTTTTACACTCTGTAGAAAGGAACAATGATCCATCAGACACAAATTGCATACAAATTATGCAACATAAGTTACAAGTTTGAGAATTATAGGAAATATAGTGTTTTTTCTGTACAGTTGATGAGTGAATACAGATGAATTAAGATGCTTTCAAATTACGGTGGATCTATTGTGCACATACACCAATTCTACATCATGTGAAACAGAAGCCACTCAACACTTTTCAAAAAGCACTGGACCCACTGCACAAACTTGTGATAACTCCACAATGCTCCCCAAAAGACAACAACTGTGTATGGCAAGGGTATGTTCTTGACATGATACAGAGCATATAGCAACAGCACCACACATCTGGGAAACCTGGATATATGGCCTCATTTGAAAATACCTTACTCACCAGGGCTCTGCATGTGGATTTTCTAGAAATTAAAGCCCCATATAAAGTCTTCAATCTGTGATTTTTCAAATAGTGTGTCAGAAGTAATAATTTTAACATCTGCAAAGTGGAAATAGCTTCAGTTTCATCTTATTTTGCTGATTCTGTTTAAGACTGCGTGACCAACAATTTGAACAGCAGAAGTTTGTGTGACCCAGCTAAGAATCGTACAGTGCCATTCTACAGTTTCTTTCAGAAAGGAAGCATGTTCTTAACGATTTAGCTAGTGTCCTGGTTTGGCTGGGACAGAGTTAATTTCCTCCCTAGGACCTGGTATAGTGCTGTGTTTTGGATTTAATATGAGAAGAATGTCCATAATACACTGATGGTTTGTTTGTTGCCAAGCAATGTTTATACCAAGTCAAGGACTGTTCAGCAAGAAGGCTGCAGGTGCACAAGAAGCCATGAGGGAACGCAACCAGGACAGCTGATCCAGACTGACCAAGGGGATATTCCACACCATATGACATCATGCTCAGTACATAAAATTGGTGGAAGAAGAAGGAAGGACAGGATGTTTGGAGTGATGGTGTTTGTCTTCCCAAGTAACCATTAGGTGTGATGGAGCTCAGTTTTCCTGGAGGTGGCTGAACCCTCGCCTGCCCATGGGAAGCAAGGAATGAATCCCTCCCTTGTTTTGCTTCACTTGTGCGTGTGGCTTTCGCTTGACCTATTAAACTGCCTTTATCTCAGCCCATGAATTCCCTCACTTTTACTTTTCTGATTCTCTCCCCCACCCCACGGGGGGCTGAGTGAGCAAGCCGTGTGGTGCTTAGTTGCTGGCTGGGGTTAAACCACAACAATTAGTCAAGTACTTCAAGGCTCATTATGGGTCAAACCTGCCTCTACATTCAAAATCAAAGCAAGAGGGGAAAAGAGGTCAGACCAAAGAAGTATTTGTGGTCAGAGATGCTGGAATTTTATTGCCTTCCCATGTTACTCTTGATGTAGAGAAGAGCAGTATCCCATTTCTTTTTTTAACAAGCACACATGAACACAAAATACATAAGACACACGTTTCTTTCCTGCCCTAATTTACTGGAATACTTTGTTAATGCTTTGGGCCTTCTGACTAATGTTGATGAGAGACACAGGCAGGATTAAGGAATTCTACCCAGAAGATACACAAGAGAAGCTTGCATTTCAACTCTTGAGACAGTTATCCTGAAATAGATTCTGAAGTAGACACACATTTTGTGTTCACCCTTGACAATCTTCTAGCTCATGTGGACCCAAAGTGGACCTCCCAGAAGAATTAAAAGTGCCTTGCCTTCTTCACAGTTTGCCTGCTTCAGAATGGTTTGTGCATGCTGCTTATCCCACAATTTAGAGAGGGGGTGGGCAGAGCAGAAAGGGCTCCCACAAAAAAGTTATTTGTTTTGTTTTGTTTTTTTCCAAGGAGCATAGACAAACAATATAGGTTGAATACGCCTATTCTAGGTAACTGAACAGGTCCCAAATGACTCAGCATGGCATATATTTCAGCACAAAGAGTTCACTGCCTCCACAGTTCCTAAACCAAAGCATTCTAGTTTTGCCCTGCTTTTGGACTAGTTCTTCCAAAAAACATTTCCTAAACTAGTTATCTTCTAAATAAGTAATCACTAAATTTCTACACCATTAAATTTGGAAGAAGAGTCTACCTCACAGTAACAGTAGTCTATCTGTAGTCCAGGGCTGCTCTTATTAGCCCCCAAATGGTTCAAAGGGGGCCAGAACATAGCCTTGCCAAAAACAAATCTAGTCTCAACAGTATCCGCATAGCTCATGAAACACACTTGAGCTCTTGTGTACTAACAGAAGCACTTCAACATCATAGCAGCCAGGACTTAAAAACTGCAGTTTTAAAGTGCATTAACCTTGCTGATTGTGGACAAAGCTCAAGACCACTACTCCTCTTTATCTCCCATATACCAGGGCAACACTTCTAAATCATACAATAAAATATTAATCTCAAGAAGTTTCATACATCACAGAATATGGGATCGGCCGGTATTGCAAGAAGTTGATCACTTAGTTAACCCCAGCCATGGGCAAAAGGACAGACTGTGCCAGAATTACTCCCAACAGATATATGTCTAGCTTGTTCTTGAAAAAAACACCACCAAGGTAGATTTCACACCCTCCTTTAGGCAGCATATTTCAGTGCTCCATTATCCTTGCCATTAGGCAGATTATCCTAATATCTAGCCCGAGGGTGCAGTTTGACACATATAATCCCACTCCCCCTTGTCATGTGCTCCTGCTATTTTCCCTCCCATTGAATTCAGTGGTGATGCAGCCAGAAGGTGACTAGGTTAAAGAAGCTGACCTGACAGGAAATCAACTGTCAGACAAACAACCTCTCCCTCCCTATTCCTTCCCCCTGTTCATGTTCTTCCATCATACCAGTTTATGACTTTAAGCTATAGAAGTGCCATATGATAACCAATGGACAAGAAAAGTAAGTGAATGAACTACAGGATGAAAAGAAGTGTAAGATCAAATAACATCTTAAAATATTTCTTCCTATAATTTATGACCATTTCTTTGTTCTATGCCCAGTATACAGAGAAGAGTTCACAACTTCATGTAATAATAATTAAAAACACTTTAATGCATCTTAAGACTTGCACCTCTACTCAGCTTTCCCATCTGTAGACTACATGGACCCCTTTCTTTCAGTCTCATTTTTCTCTCAAATTATCGCTGCCTTTCCTGGCATCATGTTTAAATTTAATAATTTCTCAGCCATTAATGAAAACATCATGTAGCAACCGGACCTAGGATCCCTCCTCACACAGAATTCTGCTTCATACAAGAAGACTAAGATCAAGACTGTCCCTCTTTAAAACATACTTGATACACAATCCCCTTTCTTCAGAAATAATATTCCACTACCTTTGCTAAAGTCATCTCATTCTCCTGTATTAGGCTCAACTCCTTCAGATTTGCATGGCAACCAAATGACGGATGACTTTCCAGTACTTTCTTGCATCCCTACAAATTTACAATCATAGAAGAGCTGCTAATTTTTGCGTTATCTGGTAAAGGAAAAAGAAGCTGAGAGAAAAAGAACATATGTATGGATTAAGTAAGCCTGAGATCGCAGTACTTCCCAGAAGTTATCTTGAAAGTGCAGTTTGAAGTAGGGAAAAAAAGTGGGAGGTTCTGATAAAGATACTAATGTTTGTAGGAGATAGCAGGCATGAAAAATGACAGCCAGATAAACAAACAGGAAAACATATCCACCAAACTTGAGGATGGGAGAAATAAAGCCTATTACACAGACTAAGTAAAGATGATTTTTAAGAAGTTAAATTGCAGAAGGAGATGGTTGGCATATCTGAGGGAAGAAGTTAGTTGCATATCATTGCATGGTTAATTTAATTTCCATAAACAGACAGTCATGTGTTTCTCCAACTGTTAACAGAAAATTACCACCATCTAGGATAAAAAGTGTTGCAAAGACATATTTTGTCCAATGAAATCTTTCAACTCCACCCAGCAACTAATTTTAGCAAATTTCAACCTGCTTACACATTTCTTACATGTTAAGCTTTCCTCTTTCCTTGTGTTGTTCTACAGACAGGTCTTTTCTACTTGTCACACTGCATCTTCTCCTCAGTATCCACCTCCTCCTTGCATTTCTCTCAATTTCCTTTAATTCTTGTCCTTATGCCTGTTCTTTCTTCTAGTACTCCTGCCCCAAAACATTAGTGTCTCTCTCCTCCTTGCTAAAGTGACACTGTTGAGTTCTACACAGGTAGAGCAAAATCCTACAGACTGGCCCCCAACCCAACTTGTCGACCTCAACTTCTTTTACTTGAAAACATGGTTAGGAACAAAATTAATTACTATTAAATGTGTCATCTCCAATGCAAGGTTTAAAGAATTTAAGACACCAAAATGTTTCAAACATGCTTTAAAAAGGCCTGCTGAGGCTTGTCTACACTGAAGTTCTCTCCAAAATCCTAACAGGAAAACTATCTGAAACTGTAATATAAAGCAGTTTGAAATGTTTACTGAAACAGTAATCATTAGCCTTACAGACTTGCTTCTGGGAGATATATCCCCTCCCCCCCCCCCCCAAAAAAAAAGTGGGACAAACACCCCAGAAAATCATTCCAGCCAATACTGATGTGAACAGCACTAATTTGGATGCAGGTTACCATTTGAATGGTATCGGTTTAGCCACTACAAACGCACTGTCTCAGCTGTACTTAAAACAGCTTTAGCAATGCTTAAGTTGTTAACAAGTCAATTAGCTGAAGCAGAGTTCTCTTGGTTAAGAATATACGTATTACTTAAAACTGAACAACTGAGAAGACTGCTTGCACTCTCCCTTTTCACACACTCCAATGTCGCCGTTAACTTTCTTAGCTGCTATATGCGCAGATGGAAGCATCTAACATCTCATCCTTACCTCAGCACACTGACTATTTTGAGAGAGGAGAGACCCACATGCCATCTATTCTAAGGCTTTATCTGCATTTGGAAGTCTTCTGAAGCAACTCTTCTAGAAAACTTCAGAATAGAGGCAGCTTGCACCCTTCCTTTATCTTTCGTCTGAGCTCTCCTTCTCACTGTTGTTTCCTGCTTTTGCTATTTCTCAGAGTTTCAACACTAGTATGATCTTAAAAAAGGTGTGTTCTGAGTGTAATTTTAATGAAGCCTGGGCTTATAATGGCAGGAAATTAAAGAGAGTATCCATAAATCTTCTGCCTTTTAATTTCGTATTCTTGACTAAAGAACAAAGCATCTGGTTGCTGTTACTGTGTCACATAAAGCATTCTAGAGCTTATGGTCATAGATAACGCAAAACTTTGTTAAAAACAGTTACCATAATTAGAGCTCTTCATTTTCTGAGAGCATCAATACAAGGTCAGACTTAAGGTAGACTGCTCCTAATTACCCCAAATTTATGCACCGCTAACACATGTAACTTCAGCATCTTCTTGCCACCTCCGCCTCCTTTTTTTTTTTAATTATACTTGCTTCCTAGTCATTTCATGACATTTAGGCAAGTAGAAATCTAGTACCATTTATCTCCTACAGACAGAGCACAAATTTACCCCCTTTAAATATTCGGTAACTTTATGACAAGTTAGCAAAATGAAAACTGGACATGGTTTGAAAGTGTTCCTTTTATCTATGTTTCTTTAGACATCCACTTGACAGGAAATCTGCCTCCATTCTCTCACTGCATCTACCTTGACTCAGGCAGTTTGGACAAAATAAATTCTTAAAAAGTCCCTTCCAACCCTCAGCTTTTCATGCTTCTACCTAAAGAATGGATGTCAACACAGGTAAGTGCCATTGATGATATGACGAGACCTGAAGTGTCTCCTGAGGCTTTCTTGAGCAAGAAGAACAGAAAATACTGAGAGTGTTTCCATCATTTATTATGGAAAATAAAAAAACAACAACAGATGCACTTAAGCTCTCTGTAGCACTTTATAACTAGAAGTACATAGTTCTTCTTACTGGAGAAGGACCAGTACAAACCGGTATGCTGACTCTAGCACATTTGGGAGCTTTAGAATAGACGAATCAGCATTTCCTCCCAACACATATACATGTATATACATACATGTGTGGGCATAAATACATATATATCCAGAAGATAAATGGGTGCATACCTTAACTGCATGTGCATATAGACAAGAGACAGTAACTCTAGGATCCTTCATGGACACTTATTTCAGAGATCACTGGACTTATGCTTCTAAGTTTCTTCCAATAAGAATGATAAATTTGGATAGGTCTCAGTGCATCAGCTTCTATTTTACATTTATAAGGTGTTTTTATTCTGCCCTTGCTTAAAGGTAACCAAACAGTCATAATAACTTTATACTGAATCCCTGTGTTATGCCTGGAGTTGTTACTGATACCTTTGTGTGACAGAGCCCACCTCTGCCCAGACAGCCAGCACACACCAAGGCAGCAGGCAGCCCGCTCAGCCATGCCCCCCAATCACCTTCCTTAGTAGTCCCTGTCGCTACTTAAAGCCCACCAGAGGGCAGCCAGGCAAAACCGAGACCCTCTCGCCCCTCCTCCACCCTGGGCTGGTAACCAGGCGGTTACCCTCCAGACCCCTCTCAACAAAGCTGCTCCGGCCTTATGCCAAGGAGCTCTACAATACCCCGTTGCCCCACACGACAGGGAACGGGCCCTCCGCGCTGCAGCGCGGCCCCGGAGGAGGGAGTTGTCGGCAGCCCCAGCCCGTGGGAGGGCAGGGGAAGGAAAGGGGAGCCGTTCCCCCCTGCCCGCTTCCCCCAAGGGCGTGGGGCGGCCGGGACACGACGCCCCTTGCCCGCGGCCTGCGATGGACACCGCGCTCAGCGGCCAGGCTGTCCCCGGGGCGGCGCGGCAGGGGCAGCCCCTCCCGGGCTGGCAGTCCACTCCCCGTCGCCCCGAAGGGCTCTGCCCCCTTGCAGCGGGGCGCAGGGTCCCCCGGCTCGGCGGGAGAGAAGTGCCGCGGCCCCTCCAGGCCTGAGCCCTCGGGACGCCGTGCCGTGCCCCGCCGCGGGCGGGATAGGCCCTCGATTCCCCGGCCTGTCGCTAAGAGCCGCCCGAGGAGAGCGCGGCCTGCAGCGCCCGGTCAGGCCCCGGCCTGAAGTTGCCTCCTTCCCCCGCCGCCCCTCCGAGCCCGGAGGCGGGGAAGGAGGAAGAGGCACCTGCGCCAAGCGCTGCTGGGTTGGGGGGAGGTGGGCAGCGAGCCGCCGAGCCCCGCAGCCCCTCCCCGGTGGGGAGAAGGGGGTGCTGAGCCTTTCCCCGTACTCGGTGTCGCAGCTAATGTCAAGCCCGCGCCTCCCTCCTACCTGACAGCATCCCCCCCACCCGCATGGTTCCCTCAGGCCCGGGCAAGCAACAGGGGGGGGCTGAATTCAAAAAACATCTAATCCCCCTCCCCAAACGCGCCCTGCAAGGGGAGGAAGGAGGAACGAAACAAAACCCTACTCCGCTCCCCCAAAAGAAGATGGGAGGGGGTGGTCCCAAAGTGACCAGTCCCTAAATTAAACCCACCCAGTTCCCCGACCGACACCGAGCGGGACATCAGTCCCCCCCGCCCCTCCGAACTCCGGCCCGCCGCTCGCGCCCGGCAGCGACCGCTGACCCCCGCCCGTCCCCCGGGGAGCCGGGCCGGGGCACGGCGCTGACAAATGTCACCCGGCGCCCACAATGCACGCCGCGGGTTTGTTTCCCTTCCGCCGTCGTCCCCCCCAAAATAATAAAATCGGCTTTTAAGGGGCAAAACAGGCGAGCCAGCAAATAAAGGGGCACCCCCAGCTCCCACCCCCGGCGCTCTGAAAATACTCTGCTAAAAACTTTTGTCGAGAGCTTTCCCGCCCCTCCCCATAATAGTAGAATTTAAAACCTGTCAACCATTTTAGAGCTCTACTTGGGAAACATTATTCCCGGGCACCAGTAGGTTTGAGAAATGACTCTGAGCGCCGCCGCGGCTCCCCTCCCCCCGGGCCGGGGGGGGGAGGCGGCCGAGGAGGAGGAAGATGCTTTTTGGGGAGGGGGCGAGGGACGGAGAGCGTTCTCTTTACCTGAGACCAGCCACTGGCCTCCATTGTTGGAGAATTCGATGGCATTGACACAGCCGAAGTGGCCCAGGAGGTCCTTCTTGTAGAGGTTCCTGCAGCCCCGCAGGCGTCTCCGCTGGAAGTCCTGGGTGAGCAGGGGGTCCCCCTCCAAGCCCCGCTGGGACAGGAACCCCACCACGGACCGCATGCTGCCCCCCCGGCCGCCTCTCCTCTTCATGCTGCCGCCTGCGCCGCTCCCCGCCGCTCCTTCCCCCGCCGCCGCCGCCTCCCCTCCCCCGCTTCCCCCCTTGTTATGGTTATGATGATTTTTCTTTAGCCAGCCATGGCAGAGAGGTGTTAGACACTCCGCCGCTTCCTGATCCCGCTGGCTCCTCCCCGCTCTCCTCAGCAGCTGATCCTCAGCTGCAGCCCGCAGCTCCCGGCCCGGCTCTAACGTCGCGCCGCCGCTTTTTAACTCGCGCCTGTAACGGCGCGGCGGGGACGGCTGGATCTCCAACTCCGGGGACCTGCGGGAGGACGTTTCCCGCCGCCGCTCGCGGCCGGGCTGCGTCGCTTGAAGGGCCGCCCGGCCTGCCTGGGGGGCTCGCTGCCGCCAACGGCCCGGAGCCGCCGGTGGGCGGGCAGGTGCTGCCGCGGGCGGGCGTCGCCCCCGATCGAGGGGAGGGGAAGGGAAGGGGATGGGACCTCGCTGGAGCCGCGGCCGGCCCGGTCTGGGATCCTGCGGGCGGCCCAGCGGCGGGAGGATGAGGAAAAAACCAGTGCTCGCTGTTCTCAGCGGGGACTGATGAGCGGTCTTTGTGGGATTTCCAAATGTTCCATCTTTAGAATATTGATTTTTTATTTTTTATTTAAGGCAGTTTTTACAGGGCTCTCTGAGGTTTTATTGTTTACTCTCTCCTGCTCCTACCTGAACAGCACAGCAAATAGGAGGGTTGCCTCCTCCACACGAAGTAAGTAGACCTCTCTGGACTTGGCCCCAGAAGATCATCAGAAATACTGTTGGATTTTCTCTGCTTACCCTTCAATACCAACAAAACACCAAAAGGCAGCTGGCCAAGCAGGTGTAACTGATCTGTGTTGTACTTCACTGTTTTGCAACACCCTAACTTGTGTGTTTGTGGGGAAAAATATTTTTCCTCTTCCATGAGACCCTGTCCCTCGCATGTAAAGCCTGATACTGTGTAAGACACAAAAGTGAGCAACAGCTGTGAGCTGCAGCATGTAGCCCTGAGTCCCACCTCACACGGCCTGACCACGTACCACCAGCACACAAGGTGAGTGGTCCCAGACCTGCAGCTTGGATCCTCCAGGTCTGTATTTCCCCACAGGTGCAGGTTAACTCACACCAGTACCTAGGGCAGATGTAGTTTTCAGAAGGTGAGGATTAGCCTCACAGTCCTGGCCTTTTCTGCATGGAACTGCAACTGCTGGGAATTAGGAGTCTCCAAACTTTAAAACAAGCAAACAAAAAAAGTCCTTCCTGACATAAACTGTGGTGTGGCAGCATTACTGGGTATTGTTAGACTGCTGCTGTGTTCCAGTGACAGCTTTTCAGTAGAAACCGAAATTATTTTGTTATAGAAAGTCAGTTAATTTCTTCAGGATTCTTCTTGGCTAAGATTGCAGAAAGAACATGAAATCCTATAACCTGTGCTTACTTTTAACATATAACAAACTTTTCACTTCTAATCAGAATAAAAAGAATGTGAGAAAATGTAAAAAAGAAAAGTAAGAATGTGTCTTACATTTCAACTTATATATAATTTTTTTTCCAGGTGTGTTATGTGAGAACTTAATTAAAGGTATAATAATAATTTGAAAGGAATATCCAGACACAGTTCATTAACTGTTTTCTGTTAGAATTATAATTAGCAGTGTTAATATTGAAATGAAAACCAAGAATGCTTAATCTCTCCTGCATCTGAGCTATATGAAGGTTTTGTTCTACCTACACTTGTCAATGGCCAGCTATTGCTACGTTGCATGTCTAGCAAACCTCGGTACAGAGATGCTAAGGCCCTGTCAGTCGTGATTTGTGTTTATTACATTAGCTTCAGAGACAGGTAAATTGCAACGGTATAAATAATATTTTATAGCTCTTTTGCTTGCATGCCATGAAATTCTGTGCCATCACAATTATATCAGAAACTGTTGCTCCCATCTGAATTCCCAACATAGGTAACTGGCATTACATTTTTCTACCTATAGACTCTAAGCAGATTCAATCAGTTTGTATTGCATTCTCTCTTCTGTAATTTTCATACAGGTTGCATCATTGTTTTATCTGAGAGCCTTCCAGAAATACATTATGAAGTCATAGAATGGTTTGGGTTGGAAGGAACCTTAAAGATCCTCTAGTTCCAACTCCCCTGCCATGGGCAGGGACATCTTCCACTAGATGAGGTTACTCAAAGCCTCATCCAACCTGGCCTTGAACACAGCAGCTGTCATTTTTGGCACATGTGGTTCATTTTCTCCTCTTTCTAAAATATTGTTCAGGTTGCATATCTTTGGTTTCTGTATTGAAATAAATAGCTGTAGGATCCTTCAATTTGAAATGCAACACAATAAAATCTCCAGTGCTTTTTCTCCATGTTCTGGATCCAGTCTCTAGGAAAGCTATATGGACAAATGGAAATACAATTACTTCCTAAACACAGGATTTTCAGGAAGGATTTAACTGGTTTTCTTTTTAAATCACATTTGTAAGCAGTCAGGAAGAAGATATGTTGTCAGAATTTGAAAGAAAAATAATAGGAGACTGCCAGCCTTTTCTGCTAAATGCAATACTCTCTCACATGAACATATGGGTTAAAAAGTGTTTGTAAGCATTCTTTTCACTTTCTGATTCCTTTGTTTGAATTAATTTTGAAATATATAACACCTAAGGAAACTATCATGACCTATACTAGTAACATTTTCATTTGAAAATAACGTGTTGCTGTGTTAATAATGCCAAAGTGCTGTAATCTCTTCAAAACACAAACACTAGTGGCCTGAGTCATGCTGAAGTACCATCAAAGAAACATCTTTTTCTGTTTCAATGAGAGCCTTCTGCAGCTTGGAATGAAAGTGAGGTATGGACAGTACTTAGTCAAACCAATTGGACTCCATCGAGCTACTGTTCTGTTGGCCATGTTGGCGTGCAGGGTGCTGGGCTGAGAGTGAATGGCACAGACTGAGCTGGAATGAGGCTGGTCAGACTCATGGGCAGCGTAAGTCAGGGTCTGTATGCACTGCCTGAGCAACTTTATTCTGTTAATGGCTGTTTGTCGTCTACACCATGTCTCAAAAGCAGCATGAAATAAGGCACAGAATGTTTTGATTGGAATTTCAACAAGTGAGCAATAGAGGGGAGGAGTCAATCGGAAAGGAAATGGGAGATAATGAACAGGGCGGCGACTTTCTGTGGAGGCTCTTGGGAATTAAGATGAGTAAATAATGTTTGATGCAATATAGAATAGGGAACTAGCAGAATGCTTCAAACAGAAGTGATGTGGTCAGAGTAATGATCTGCATAAACAGTGTTGGGTTGTGGTTTCAGAGTTGCTAACTCCAGGGCTGTGCAGAGCCCACTGTCCCAGCTGGGATCAGGTGTGGCCATGCTGTCGCACTGCTCTCACGTTAGCTTCTGCCTGTGCTATGGAGTTTTTGTGCTGCCTCTGGAAGGACTGACACTACCTGATCTGGTTTTAAGGTCTGCTGGTACAAAATTAACCCTTCAACATTTTTAATGAACAAATTTGAATTGGCAGAATGAGTTAAATTACATTAGTGGTTTCCACTTGATAGCTGTGGCATATTTGATTGTTAATAGGAGGCCTGAAGCCAGCTTTAATGTGCTGTCAGATCATGGTGTTTACAGCAGTTATGGCTGTTGTGTTACAAGCAGTGCTGGTTAATGCTGGAGGGAGAGGTATTTGGGCAGTCTCAGTATGGAGGCAAGAGACCTAAACAAGGGTCTTTGTTGCATGGATAGATCAAAGGACTGTCTGAGAGATGCCATATAGAGAAACTCTAAAATTTAGATGGACCCTGGCTGCTAGGATCTACAAAGAGGTTTCAGTCAGAGCTGACAGTTGATGTACAAGCTTGAGTGGCAGTAGACTGGTGATGTTATCCATAGATATGCACAAAGAAGTTAATAAGAGGTCTTTCAGGGATGAGAAAGAACCATGTTCTAGCTCTTTGTGCCTACAAGAGCAATGAAAGAGTTGGCAATTAATAAAGAAATACGTTGATGATGATGAATATTAATAAAACTCATCCTCGTGGGATCAATCTGGCAGCTCGCACCTCTGACAGCAGTTTTTTTCAGGTTCTTTGCAAAACCAGCGAACTCTGGCAGATCCCTGCAGTGAATTACCACTGATTCATGTTTTGACTTCGATGCAGCTTCACTGAGATCTGGCTCGTGGTAAGCTACTTCAAGACATTTGTTTTTTGCTGTGCTACCTTTCTGCTTGCTTAAATCCTTGAATCAAACAGGCACTGGTGTTTGCAGAAGTGAGGCAGTAGAATAATGCCTACAGGTAGAAGGGGGAAGCAGAGTTGCCTTTTCAACAGGAGCTAAACCTTCTATCTGCCTTGTTACAGTGTGAAACTCCACCTCTAGGATGTGGCTTCACAGTTGATTGAAACCGATCTCATTCTGAGTTTTTGATGAAAGCAGCACTCCTACTGCCTCCCTGGTATCAGCCCTGTTAAAACAAACCCTGCTCAAAATGACTTGTTTGAATATGTAGTCATGGGGTTACTAGCATGGACATGAGAAAGATAAAACACATTAGGAGTTGAAACAAGAGTGTGACTTTCTTCTGTAGCTTGGGATGGGGCCCCAAATAGTATTAGTAATGAGCTAGTGGGGACTACACACAGCTCTCTCCTCATTGTCTGCTAACAGCAATTTAAGTCTTGACTGGAACCTCTTTCCTTTGATATTCCACTATCATTGATTTTCCTTTGAACACTGAATCATTTACCCCAGTCGTCTCCCTGTTAAAGGATGAGCTAATGTGGTTTTTTATATATACATA
>VWYH01006012.1:216662-231668 GCA_013399365.1 Pampusana beccarii
TATATATATATATTATTTTTTTTTTTCCTGTGATCAGCAGAAAGAGTGAAGCCTGGTTTCCTATGGACTTGTCCTGGTGCGGCACTGCTGTGGATTCTCTTTATGTATATTAAGCAGTGTCTGCACATGCTTGCCATTTTATCAGAGACAGCTTTATTAGGATCTGTTTCATCAATTTGGCTTTGCATTTCACAGAAGTTACCTTTGTACAAATTTAGATGGAATGGGGCAATGGCTTAAACATGCTTTTCTGGCGAAGAAAGGGACCCACAGGCAGAAACACCAACAGACAGTGTAATTGCATAAGGCTTCTTTTCTTAGGAAATCAGGCTAAAAAATGAGTCTTTTGACAGAGACCTCTGCAGAAATCTCAGATCATGCTACAGAGACAGAAACAAAACTGAATCTTGCTGTTTACTATGTAAAGGCTTGCAGATACCTGCTGCAACAGATTTCTCATAAGTAAGACTAAGCCAGCAGTTGGTGTTTACTCACTTGGTTACCTTCTTATCTTCAGCAATGTCCCCATCAGGCTTTAGGAACTTGGTTTTTTGCCAGAGTGCACTCATGCATCAGTTGCTTTCATTTATTTTTAATTTAAACTTTATACTTGAATAAATGGCTATGTAGGTAGTAAGACAAGCTGTTAAAGACTTATGGTTTACAGGACTCTGTTTATGTCAGTGATGTGATGAAAAATAACGTCTTTAAATGCAGACAAGGATACAATCCTGTTATTTTAGAAAAGCTAGACTTTGGGGGTTCCATTATATAGCATCTTCTCTGTGAGACCTTTACTGTGTAATAAATGCTGGGGTATCTTATTGTTTTCCCCTCTCTTTTGTAACTTTACACTTAAGCTTCCATTACCTTAGAAACTAAAATAAACAATTTGTAAAAGGAAGAACTGGCATATTTCAGTTTTCTTGGTGGATGCCAGTTTATTACAAATGGGTCCAGCTACAATCAAACTTAGCAGATTTGTTTACATTTGGTCACTATCCTGAGCTCATCTTGAGCTCTGAGAGAGTTCTTTTACAAATGTCTTGCCTACCCCATAATAGGGCAGCAGGTTTCTGGAGCCCAGCCACATTGGCTTCTTGGGTCTCCTTCCAGTCACTTGTGCCTTGAAATAAGTCTGTGGTGCCCCCAGATAGTAACTTTTTTCCTTGAACTAGTTTACAGCTGGATCAGTTCCCTGATACTCAGACACTGTCATTACAGAAATGCTGGAGCACCGAGCAGGAAGGGAGCAGTCAATCAGGTTGAACAGGAAACATGGGACTACCCTTCCAAGAGACTGTCCAGGTTTATACAAGATTACCATGACCCTGTAGAACAAAGCATTATATATTGAGAAGTGTGAAGGGAAGAGGGAGGGAGAGAAGGAGAGAGAACATGTCCATCTGACTGTGGGAACTCAGTTACAGCCAGACCCCCCTCCAGCTTTTTCTCCTGAGCATGAGTCTCATGATGAGCTTCTGAATAGTGCTGGCTCCTGCTCCATGATCTCCATTTCAGCTGGTCACTGTGTCTGGTGCATCGGATTGCAGGGGATGGACAGAGAAGCCGTGGCGGGATCGTGACTGTAAGGGAGATGCAGACCTTCCCTGTGGAGGAAAATGATCCAGAGACAAGGTGTGTGAGTTACTGCAGTGTGTGAGATGGAACTGCTTTGTAATCCCCTGTGGAAAAACATAAAAATGGATAAAAATGTCTTCACTGCAGAGCAAGACTGAGGGTCTTTGCAGAAAGACTGATTATCCAGCTGTAACTATCGGGCGTAAAGCATTTGTATGTTCAAAATACAAGTCAATGGAAAACAAACTTTGCTGATGTGACCCCACCACCTGTGAGACCTGACATGATCGCACCATCCTGGGCTTAGAGTGGGTCCTTGGAATAACCAGCTATTTAAGCTTTAATGGCCTGGTCATCTTATTTCTAACACAGAGAGGGTCTCATTTGCTCAGAGAAACGTTCTTCCGGAAACCAACTGCGATCCTTGTTTGCTATCAATCAGTCTCTACCTCATTACCAAGTTAAAAAAACCAAACAAACAAACACCGAGTTTTCACCTCCAGACAGAAAAAAATTTGCTTCTCTAGAGATTTTCCCTGACAACAACAGTTAGGTGCCTTGTTGCACCCCTCCAACAACCCGTTTGCCAAATATCGAGTCTCTGGTAAGGAGATCCTCCTACCCTGATGATTACAAGTGGCAAAGTAAAACCAAGATGAAATTTGACACAGACTGTCAAATTGTCAAAGCAATTTAAAGCAGTATTTCCCGTGGTTTCAGTGCCCCCTTCAAATGGATGCAACTAGCTGGGTTTCTAACAGCACAAAAATTGGTAAATATTAGAAATAGCAAAGGGATTGGAAGAAATTGGGTGCTCAGATCCTTTTCAGTTGCAGTGGAATTTGGGCTAGGAACTTGTTTCTTTAACAATGTTGGCATCAAGACTCGATGATCACCCCACACACGGCAGCTGGCTGTAGAGTCGTCATCCCCGTGTTGTGGGGTCGCAGTTCTGATGTCCACACTTGTTCCCCACACGTGAGCTTTGCCATAATAACTCCTCTGTTAAACTCTTCATCCCTTCCACTTGATTTTTTCCCTTTTTGTTTTCTTGCAGTTTGCCACTGCATACGGCCACGGTTCGCTTTTGGTTTCCCCCGTCTTGGGGCCGCCACCCCGAGCACAGTGCCCGAGCCCCCAGCCGGGTCCTGCCACCCCGGCAGCTGCGAGACAACCATACAGCCGCTGCGTGGGTACGGGGCCCGAAGTGACCGAGGTGGCAGCCCCCCCGCCCCTGTGCGGAGGATCCGGGCGCGGCAGCCCGGTGCTGCACGCCGGGTCGGTACCGACAGACGCCGCCCGCCCCGCCTCAGCCGCCCGGCCAGTAGCTGCCGTACAGCATGGCGGCGCCCACCGTCCGCTCGCACGGCCGGGAAAGAGGAAGCGTCCTCCACTCTAAGCCTCCCGGTGTCCGTGACGACTACCCCGCCTGGGGTTCCTGCAGCCGGAGACAACCGTTTCGCGGAGACGCAGGTAGCGGGCGGGCCGGTGCGCGCCCCGGAGGGGCGTCTGTGGGCCGGGCGGCGGGGGCCGGGACGGGAGAGGTTGCTGTGCGCACCGCGGGGCCGGGCCGCGCCGGCAGGTGTCCCGGCTGCGCAGGCTGGTGGGCTTGCGGTGTCTCTGGCCGGGCCCTCGGCGCCTCCTACCTGACCGCTTCCCGCGGGGGCGGCACCCCGCGGGCGAACTACGACCAAGCCTAAAACGGGCAGCGCCTTCGCCCTGCTGCCAAGGGGCGCTGCGGCCCGCCCCCAGCTGCCCCATCCCGCCAGGCCTGCGAGGAGGCCCAGAGGAGCGCTCGCTGCGGTTTCCGAGGGGGCCAGGCCTGACCCCAGGCCGCTGCCGGCCGCGCACCTCCCCATGGCGGGCAGCCTGGGCCTCCGCGGCCCCGCGCTGGGGCTGGGCTGGGGGCGGCTTGTCTCATCGGGGCGTCTCCTGCCGGCGCGGGATGTGCCTGCGTCCCCCGGTTCCCCAAGAGGTTGGCGGTAGGTAGCAGCTGTTGGGCCCCATCGCTTCCAGGCTTCTCGCTCAGTTTCAGAAGCGAGAGTAAATTACCTGTCGGTTCACGAGCGTTCGGGCAGGTGCCCGTGCCCCCTCCCTAAGTGCTGTTAGCGGTTGTGCTGGGCTGTAGCAGCACCCGCACCACAGCTTCTGCCTGTGTTGAAGAGTGGGTAAGGGCAGACCTTTAAAAAGAACGTGATGGGCTGTGGAGATGGGGATGCAGGGACAGGACTGATTTCAGTCAGGGAGCTCAGCTTTTTTGTGGTAGAGGCAAAGCTATGTTATAAATAGATGCTGCTTCTTAAGGGCTTTTCAATGCCTGAAGAGCCATTTGACCTTAATATGGATGTGGATGTAATAAACAATGCCTATTTTTCACTTATGCATTAGTAGACATGGTTATTCTGCAGTAATTTAGTCTTGTTTAGGTTGATATAGATCCAAACTGAGTGAAAAGATGTTGATAATATCCCTGGCTATTTTATTTTTTTTAAATATAAGAGTTTGTGGAAGTATGTAGTCACAGCAGTATAAATCAGTGGATTGCCTTTAAGTTTTCTGATAGTGTGATGAACAGCAGCATTCAGTCTCCTGTTACTGCCCTGTCCACCGCTGCAGCAGTGTCTGCTGAACCCCAGTCTTTCAAAGTGATATTTGGGCCTTCTTCCGTCAGGATTGTGAGTTGTGGCTGGAACCTTGATATTATACCGGTGGGTGTATTTAATACCTCTAAACGTGTGTAATTAAGTTGTATTTAATTTCTACCTCTCTCCTTTTTCTTTGCAGGCCACGATAAAATCCTACAATGCGGTTTTGAGTGGATGAAGTGAAGGGAGGAAAAGTGGGATACAAAAAATGCCCAAGCAAACAGCAGTGACAATTACTTTGGCAACCCTGCTTGGTATTGTGGTGGGGGGCCTGGTTTTGTGGAAAGCAACCCAGCGTCGGAAAGGAAAATCACGCTGTAGTAGTCAGCGAGAGGAAGCAGCTGTAAACTCAGGAGAAGAGAAACTGATTAAGACAGAGGATAAGGAGGTGCTTCCCTTCTTCAGATCTCCTACCTTTTCCTGGGTAGCGAGGACCCTTGGTGCAGACATAACGATAGTTTCAGAGCAGGAGGAGTGGGATCGTGTTGAACCTTTGCTGAAGAAGGAGCTGGAGCAGTGGCCAGTGCTTGGAATGGATTGTGAGTGGGTGAGTGATAAAGAAGCACCTCTCCTTTAGGTTCCAAATTGCAATGGGAAGTCACCTGGGGAGAAGTGATTCCTTTGCTTGAATGGATATAACAGGACTTACTATTGAAACTGCTTGTGTGTTTATCTGTCATGACAGCAGTGAGGTAGCCGCTGATTTTTATTGTTCTCACATTTAAGTGTACTGGCTGTAAGTTTTTAATTCACTAATTGTATTAATTTGCTGAGCTCCTGTGATTAATTGACTATACTGTGGTGCTTTAACCCTAGCAGGCAACTAGGACCATGGCAACTGCTCCCTCATTCTTACCTCCCCTCTTGCAAGTGGAATGAAGGGGAGAATTGAAAGGGAAGGGAGAAAAACTTGGGCTGAGATAAGAACAGTTTAATAAGACAGATTAATAATAATAATAATATATACATGGTCAGTGATGCACAAGGTAGTTGCTCACATACAGTGGTCGTGTGCAGCTGATCCCAGAAAAGCAGAGATTCAGACAGCAGTTTGTGCTCAAACATGGTCACAGTAAACAGCCAGTCCCAGAAAAGAGAGTGCCCTGGTCACAAACAGCTGATCCTGAAAAGAGAGCGAAAAGGCAAAAGGACAGAATGCCAAAAACTGAATGGCAAAAGGCTGAACTAACAAACTAACACAGAACTAATGAGCTGGAAAAGCTGTCTCCAGCTATATATAGAGCATGCTGCTAATGACAGGGAATGATTTCATTGACCAGCCTGGATGTCAGTCTAGCTGCTGTCCTGTCTGTGCCCCCTCCCAGCTTCTATGTGCACCTGCAGCTGGAAAGTTGAAAAAGTCCTTGGTCTCCTTGGCAACAGCCAAAACATCAGTGAGTCCTCACCTTCTTTCCATACCAACTCCAAAACACAGCCTGGCTACTGGAAAGAAGAGCATGGGAAGTTCCATGTGTTATCACATTCTTTTCGTATTAAATCCAAAATGAAAGACTGTGCTATCTACTAAAAAGAAAAGATTCTAACTACTTGGAAGAAAAATTAACTCGATCCCAGCAGAATCAGCGCATATACTAAACATAGTTATAATTGTATGGCTAAATATATTATCATTATGTGATTCGTATATCTCTTTAAAGGTGATTTACTAGAGGTAGCTTGGGTTTATACTGTTTTAAATCCAGCTACATACTTAAAGAAAAAATTTCTTAAGAATAATTAACCCAAAAAGGATAACACTGAACCATAGATATACATGGTGTTTCAAAAAGATGGACCTAGTTTTAAAAATACAGTGATTTCAAATTGAATCCATCTGTTTGAAATAACCCGTAACTCACTGGGACTACCAGAAAGCAAAGTTCTTCTTCCACTTGTATGTTTGCCTGTGTAGACTTTGAAAACAGGCTTTGAGTCATTGGCTTTACCATTATTTTAGCTGGAAATTTATTCACCTCACAGTCATTAGTATAAGCCCCAGTTAGACAATGTGTTTGCCATAAACATTCATGTAGTGGGTGGCTTTGTGCTCATGTGGATTAAGCAATGTGTCTGATTTCTTCCACCAGCTCAGCTATGAGGGGAAAGGGTGAAAGGGAAAAGGTTTCTATTGTGGGAGTGTGGCAAGAAGTAGCTGGGGGACAGTAACACTGTTAAACAGATGATGTAATTTGCTGTACAAATTAGTATAGAGACATGTAACAATAATTGACTGCATGAATTGATAGGTATTTACTGTCTTCGGTGGTCTCTTTTGCAATTTGTTTCAGCTCCAGTATTGCTAATAACACTGTAAATCAGACTCTGATTTTTGTCTTTATTTCAGGTATCTGTGGAGGGAAAAGCAAATCCTGTATCGCTCCTACAGATGGCTTCTTCCAGTGGCCTCTGCGTTCTTGTTCGGTTGTCCAGGCTTGTTGCCGGTGGACAGACTATCCCAAAGACCCTGTTGGACATCATGGCAGATAGCGCCGTCTTGAAAGTTGGGGTAGGATGCTGGGAAGATGCTTGCAAGTTACTTCATGATTATGGTCTTCCAGTCAAAGGGAGCGTGGATCTTCGCTATTTAGCCATGAGACAGCGGTGAGTGTCTGAAGACAGAGGCAGCTCTGTTTGAGGCGTCATTTGAGTGGAAATATTTTAGAAGTAATTTGCATATGCTGAATGACGCCTGGCAGGTGCGTCTGGAGTTCTCTGGATGGTTTTAGAGCATCAGTATTGATAGCTGCAGCCCAAGAACACGTCATGGTTCTGTTCTATGGTCTTGATGGTCTGATGGTTCTTAATGGTTCTATGGTCTTAATGTGCTAATTGTGTCTGTTAGTCTTCTCATGCAATATCCATATGGACTTTGCTGAGTATCATGCTTTGGCTTGTAAGAAGCCCAGGCACAGTGATGTGATGCAGTGAGAGTGATCACCATGTCAACAGATGTTTGAATACACTGCCTAGAAGTGTGGGGTAAATGTGCCAGGGCACATAAGTGGAACTGTTGAATTACAGAATTTATTGAAAAATGACTAAAATAAATCAGGTCTAATTTTTTCTTTTAATAGCAATGCTTCCATTAAAAGGTTACAATTATGAAGCCATTTTCTCATCCTTCATCATTCCTAAAATAAAATTATTTACTCGGGAATATTCTTCACATACAGTATATGTGTGCCTGGATGTGGTGTTAGTGGTCTGGGCATGGATTTGCTGACCTGATGGTGCCTTTTTAGCACTGAGGATGGACTTCTTGTCTCTAATGGCCAGGATTCCTCTGAGTCATTCCTGGCTCTCGTGCTCCTGATGAATCCCTGGGGCAGATGATCCGTCACGCTATGATAAAACTCTGTATTTCAGAAGTAGGTAGCTCAGGGCCAAACACTTCAGCCTTAAATGTTACCAGCTCCCAGCCTTGCTTGTTTTGCATATTGCAAGTGCTAGATAATTACTAAATCTAGAAAGGACATTTTAGCAGAGGGCAGAGAAGTGGCCTGTAAAGCTGGCAGGCTGCTGTGTGATGTTTGAGTGGGAGTCATGCATCATGTGCATTGTGTTCTGGCAGGTTCAGGGTGTATGAGACCATTTGAACTTGCATGGGCATATAGTTTTTAATATGTTTATTTCACTTTCTTTGTTAAACTGAAGGAAGGATCTACTTCACAACTGCCTTAGCCTGAAGTCTTTAGCTGAAAAAGTCCTGAACTGCCCGCTTGACAAGTCTCCTCATGTACGTTGCAGCAACTGGGAGGCAGAAGAACTGACACCTGATCAGGTGTGTCTTCCACTTCAACTTCATGTTTTGGGAGGAAAAGCAACTGTCTTAGTAGAGAAGAGGCATTACCACAGGGAGATCTGAGCCTGCTTTGAATTCTGTCTCGAAACCTGATGTGTGACTGTGGCCTGAAGATAATTTCAGACTCTGTGCCTGCATTTCCCTCATTTTCCATGAAGATAATTATCAGCTGTTCTTGTTTTCCTTTAGTCCTGAAAGTTCTACAAGGCAAGATCACTTGAAAAAGTGTTTGTGCACCCAAAACATCACCTTTTTATTACTTTTTTCCCTCCAATCTATAGAAGTCAGTGCGATATTAGAGAGAGGCCGTGGAAACCTTCTTCATTTTTAGACCATTATGATTTCCTTGATTTTTCTAGTTTTTTTAGTAATGCTGCAGATGTCTACAAAATCAGTGACCAGTAGAGGGAGTGAGAGGATAAATAACTACACAATATTTGTAGACAGTGTGTCAAAAGGCAGCTTTTTATTAGTTAAGGGAGAGCTTGATGGGGCAGGGGGGCATTTAAGGCCTGTCTGACCTGAATTTTTTTCAGTCTCTTGAGGTTCTTGGGGTCATCCGTGAGTATTTCAAGTCTGACTGACCCTAGAAATGTGGGGTGTGGTAATGTTATGAAGGTGTCACTCAACTGCCAGAACTTTGCACGAACTTCAAAAGGAAATAAATCCAGCTTCTGACTTTACTGTACCAAGTGTGTAAGACTGATAATGGTTGGGAGTGTTTGCTGTTTGTCAGTGTCTTGATATCTACGCTTTTATGCAGGTTCTCTATGCTGCGAGGGATGCCCAGGTCTCAGTGGCTCTGTTCCTTCATTTGCTGGGATTTGCCAGCCTCCCTGCTACATCTGAAGTTGAAAACGCTGCCACTGTGTGGGAGAAAGCACTGGGTAAATGCCGGGGCTTGGTGGATATCCCATTTAGAGGAAGGAGGAGTGGCAGCACAGGAGAGAAGAGTGGAGAGAGACGCTCCCCTCACAAAACAAAGAATCGGAAATCTTCAGTGAACGGCCAGCCCTCTGGCAGTCAGCAAGTGAGAGATCCCCGGAGGCAGAAGCGAAAGCCTCTGGGTGTGGGATATTCTGCACGGTAAGTTTATGAGCACATTTTACTCTTTGTAGCGTGGAAGGAAATCTTTGAATGATGCCTCATTCTCTGTTCGTTAAACAAAGTAGGTAACCTGAGCTGGGAAAGGAAACACAGGCCCTAACAGTCATGGGAGACTGATCCTCTTTCTGTTTTTGCATTTCCCTCTAGGTGGTATTGAAAGTGGGGGCAGCATTTGGATCTATACTAGGTCATGAGCAGTTTGAGGGGTTGTCTGTTGGCATTTACTGCCCACACAGCTGTGCCCTGTCTCCTCCAGGGAGAAGGTGGCAGCTGCATGGGGCTTGTTCTGTGAGCAAGATCTGCCTGGTGGGCTGCTGTTTGTATGGTGCTGCCCCAGGTCACTGCAGCCACAGAGATGCCAGGGCACTTAGCAGAGGTCCCAGCTAAGGTTAGGAGAGGTGAGACACGGTAGGTGAGGTGCCAGGGGGTGCAGGAACAGGCTGTGGCAACATCAAAGCACTGCGCTTCTGTGTTGGCCAGGAAGAGGGAGGAGCGAGCAGTACTGCTTTGGCCTTGCAGAGGCACCTGTTGCTGCATTCAGGATCTCTGTCCCACAGGTGATTTTGTGGAGCAAATCCTGAATTCTTACAGCCTTTTGCTAATGAAAGTTCAGTTGTTTTTAAACTAAAACAAGTTGTAGAAGTCTCTTTAGCCAAATTGTGGTGGAAGATGTGGAGAGCTAGGATGTTTGTTTTTGTTTGGATACAATCTAATAAAATTTATCATATGGATGTAGGAAATAAAATTGTCTGTAATTACCATTTGTAAAGAAAACCAGTTATTTTAGTATTTGTTTTCTCATTTCCAAGTTTATTGGCTTAGTGGCTGAGGCTTTTTAATGTAGTCGATAATAATTGATTTCATTAGCAGTCATTAAAGGTATTGTGTTGTATACAGCAAGTCCCTCCAAATTTATCTTTTTTGTTTTAATTGGAGCCTGTGTCATACAAAATAGAAGGACTGCCCCTCAGGGGTGGATTAATATTTAAACAAAATTGCATTCCAAGCTAAATTGAGATCTCCTCGTGTTCGTTTGTTTATGTATTATTTTTAACTGCACTTGACTTCATGACAAATCTGTAGACTCTCTGTTTTTTACAGTATCTCTGCAGTGTGTCTCTGATCTGTAATAAGACTGAATGTGATTTCAAGAGTCCTTTTCCACTCTTGCTTTCTGTAAGCCTGTTTAGTTTTAAGTTTATTCATTTAGAGTTGTGAAGTACTCAAATTATCATGGTGATTGAGCTGAACTGGTGATGCTCAGTGGAAGGAGACCTCCTATATTGTTGTTATTGGTTTTTTGTTTGTTTTTGTGTTGTTGGTTGGTTTTTTTTCCCACATGGACCTCAGAAGAAATTGTTTTGTCAGATTACATAGACTGTGAATCAGCCTTTTTAGCTGGTAGAGCTCTGCTGAGTCCGTACCTGTATGAACTTGCTGGAGAGAAGACAGGAAACTTTTCCACAGTGTATTGTGACATGTGGCCAGTTCCTCCCAGGTACTCTCCAAGCCCAAGCTGCTCTGCTCTCAGTTTTGTTTGAAGGAGATTGGCAGAGTAAGGAAATACTTTATGTAAAACAGAGCCCTTCCATGCTCTGCCACAAACCCCCAGAGATGGCTCAAGCAGGACTCTTGGCCACTGACTGAAGTGAGGTGCCTGTGTTTCAGAGGGCCTCAGTCCAGCTTCATTATTCCCATGGACTCATGTGTTTGGGTTCCCGGGGCTGCAAGAACTTTTTTGTTGCGTTTCTCTTCGATGAATGAAGTAATAGCTGTTCACACTAAGTTTTAGAAAAGTCATCTTGATAGAATATTAAAATACAGGCTTGGGCAGCTGATCCTTGAAACTGCCTTGCCTGTAAGTTGACACTGCCTTTTAGCTTACTCTTAGTTCATCATCCTTCTTGACTTCAGTTCTCTTTTGTTTTCTGATTTTTTGTTTGTTTGTTTGTTTTTGAAAATACTGTCATCACTGATGGCATCTCTTGGAAACTGTGATTCAGAGTTAATTTATATTGGCAGCAGAAGAGCAAAGATAGCTTACAGTCAGTTGGTGAACCCCAGGTAAGTTTTTAGATGTTCTGCTTCTGTTAGCAGCAGCCTGTGCAGTGCTGAGCACCTTCAAGTGTGTGTTTAGGGGCGCTCCTGTGGTTTGGAGGAGGCTGCATATATTTTGCTGTGGAACACATGGCTATAGAGAGCTCTGGTTTTTTGGCATGCTATTATAGTTGCTGTAAGGCTGCCCTTGTTTCATAGAAAATCTCCACTGTATGATAACTGCTTCCTGCATGCACCAGATGGACAGCCTCTGTGCACTTGTGATCGGAAGAAGGCTCAGTGGTATGTCGACAAGGGGATTGGAGGTAAGCATACCAATTTTCCTGTTGGTATTTAAAAGGTAACTTTTTTTTTTCCTTGGTTCTTAGATAATTGAGCATGAATTTTTTGTATCCTTTCTTATTGGAAACACTATTGAGAATTCACTGGAACGACTCCTGTGTTTTAGCATATTTATTTTAACTTTCAAATTCATTTTTTAATTGAATATTCTCTATTTTCTTTTACCCTTTCAGAGCTAGTTAGCACAGACCCTTTTGTAGTGAAACTGCGGTTTGAGCCTTCAGGACGTCCTGAGTCTCAAGTTGATTATTATCTGACAGTCAAAGAGAACTTGTGTGTTGTTTGTGGCAAGCGAGAATCCTATATCCGGTGAGTTGTTTGGTGGTTTAGGAGAAAAATCCGTCTTTTAATACAGGATTGAGGTCTGCATCTATTTTGGCATGCAGAAACTTGGTTAGTGGCCTGAAACATCATGCTTGTTCACATCCTGGATGGGTTATCACTGTTTGAACGCTCTGTAGTTGTATGTGTCTGGGTAAGTTTGACACTGAACAGGCCAGCCTTTCCTCTTCTTACAGAGGCAGGAGGTATCAGTCCTTGGAGAGAACAAAGCGTATGGAAGCTGTATGTGCTGTGGTTTGAGTGACAGGGTGCAGCAGTATGCCAGCATACCGTTCTAATGGCATTCTCTTCTGCAAATAGCTGTGCTATTCCTTGCACTACTTAGTCCTTATAGTTTCTTAAGGTTTAGGTGAGCCTGAAGCTCATGAGGTCACAAAGGGTGAGATTTTTGTCTTTGCAGCTGCTGCTGTTTAGCTGAGAGGTTGTGTCTCTTAGTGCATTGCTTTATTTTTTTTTAATGATATGAATCACTTTTTTAATTGAAAGCAATGAAATTTTGGAAGAAAAAAAAAAGGAGAAATGCAGAAAGCTTGTGAAGTGCAAATATATATTTTATAGAAAGAAGTTGCAGGACCTATTGCTACACTGAGGGCCTGATCATGGGGATCTTTGTTTTCCTGAACGTTTAGTGTTAGTTGACCCTTTGTGGACCAGGAAGAGGAGAAACTGGGGAGCAGCAGCTCCAGGCAAATGGAATGAGCTGGCTGGTTTGTCTTCCCTAGGAAGAACATTGTTCCTCATGAATACCGAAGACACTTTCCCATCCAGATGAAGGACCACAACTCTCATGACGTGCTGCTACTCTGCACGTCCTGCCATGCCATCTCTAATTACTATGACAACCATCTCAAGCAGCAGCTGGCTGAGGAGTTTGGTGCTCCCATCGGCTCCGAGGAGGGCGTGCGCCTGCTGGAGGACCCTCTACGCAGGCAAGTGCGCTCGGGGGCCCGAGCCCTGCTGAATGCAGACAGCCTGCCTGACCCACGAAGGGCAGAGCTTCTGCAAAGCATCAAGGACTTCTTTAACACAGAGGCAGTCACTCCAGAGATGCTCCAGGAAGCAGCTGGTCTGGAAACCAGGTATAACGAGCCCATCCATAGATGTAACGTTTTAGTCATTTATGTTAGCACATAAATTCAACAAAAAGTTGTCTACACACAGAGCATTGGGCAGATTCTTCTGCAGCAGAATCAAAGAAAATCCAGCATGATTTGCAGAGCTGAGGATCACCCATACTGGCTTCCCTCCCCCGCCCTCCTCAAAGATTTTTACTGAAAATAAGACAAACCTCATTACTGGTCTCTTTGGGATATTGATATATCTTCCCTAAAATAATGGTGTGTCTGAATTTGAGACTACTAGGAGTTGGTCTGCATAGGAAAAAAGATCCTCCAAAAGCATAACCTTTTTGCTTGTATAAGGCTGCAGAGTCCGGATTTATAGTATTTTGATGCGTTTAACTAGAAAGCAAGGATAGGAAGAAGATAATTGTATGTGCTGAACCCTGAGGCTCTAAGCAAACAACCACACTGCATTTCCTGTGTTTTTGTTTTTCCCCTTCTCCCCTCAACCCAGTAGTGGTCTGTGAACTGCAGCTCTTGTTGCTTCCCCTTTCCCTTTCTCTTCCAGCAATTTCCTTCAGATCTTGCTCTCCATCTTCTCCTCTACTATTTTATACTTCTTTTGAAGGACACATCAGGGAGGGAGACTGAAAGACAATATCAGAAGTCTCCTCTCTTCCTCTTTCTCAAAGTCTCCCCAAATATCTTTTCTTAACTAGTATGTGGTCCCTGCATGAAGTCAGTGTTTTCTCCTTGTTAAGCTCACTGTTGTTTTTAATGTGCCCATGTTATAACTCTCAGCCTATCTAGGCAGGGAGTTCATTGGCAGGATCAGGGGTCTGGAGTGTCGTATGGGCCTTGCCTTATGAAATTTGCAGTCTGTCTCCTGAGGAGCTTGTAATGGACCTTGAGAGCCTTGTTAGTGTTGCTATAAAAGAATAACACTTTCTCAGTTGAAGTAAACCAGCTTCCCAGTGTAGCTGTGTTCCAGAAAGCAGTCTGTCATTGAAGCAAAGCTTAAAACTCTCCCTTCTGGTTAGCTTACTGTGTGTCTGTAATGAAATTCCACAGATGAAAGTATCTTCAGTGTCTTGATGTTAATTGTAGACAAGCCTAGAGTCTGATAGTAGGCTTGTGTGAACATAAACTCTGTTTGTGTCCTGGCAGGATCTGCAATGAGAGCTACATGCCACATGGACTGAAGGTGGTGCAGTGTTTTGCTAAAGGAGGCCTGCGCTCGCTTATGCAGTTGGAGAGACGCTGGCGGCAGCATTTCTTGGACAGCATGCAGCCCAAGCACCTCCCAGAGCAGTGGTCAGTGGACCATAACCACATGAAGCTGATCCGAAAGTATGGGGAAGATCTTCAGATTGAGCTGTCATGAAACCAACTTCTTGGACTCTAGATCATAGAATCATAGAATTGTTTTGATTGGAAAAGACCTTTAAGAAAATTGTGTCCAACCATTAACCGAACACTGTCAAGTCCACCTCTAAACCATGTCCCTAAGAACTTCATCTGCTTGTTTTTTAAACACCTCCAGGAGTGGTGACTCAACCATTTTCCTGGGCAGCCTGTTCCAATGCCTAATAAGCCTTTCCATGAAGAAATTTTTCCTAATATCCAGTCTAAACCTCCCTGGTGCAATTTGAGGTCATCTCCTCTCATCCTGTCGCTTGCTACTTGGAAGAAGGGACCAATGCCCTCCATGCTACAACCTGCTTTCAGGTAGTTGTAGACAGCAATAAGGTCTCCCCTCAGCCTCCTTTCTCCAGGCTAAACAACCAGTTCCTCAGCTGCTCCACATCAGACTTGTTCTCTAGACCCTTTACCAGCCTTGTCACACTCCTCTGAACTCTCTCCAGCATCTCAGTGTCTTTCCTGTAGTGAGGGGCCCAAAACTGAACACAGTATTCAAGGGGGGGCCTCACCAGTGCCAAGTACAGTGGCAGAATCACTTCCCTAGTCTTGCTGGCCACACAATTCCTGACACAAGCCAGGATGCTGTTGGCCTTTTTGGCCACCTGGGCACACTGCTGGCTTATGTTCAGCTGGCTGTCAACCAACA